>JAWWEQ010014927.1:0-36371 GCA_035583055.1 Torymus tubicola | reverse complement strand
AAACATACGACTCTGCATGCCTCTGCGCGCGCTCGCTTTATATTTATTAATTAATTCTGCTTTCACTAGGCATTTGTAAAAAGGCCTCCTAATGTGCGATATACACGTGTATGTATATATATATACACACACAACTCTTCCGAAACCCGCATATGCTATGCGAAGTATTTTAAACGTCGATTGAAGTAATTAATAACCCCCTGTATACATAATTGATATTTATACGCGCGAGAGTTTGATTTGATGCATCGTATGTATACTAACGAGATATATAATTTGAATTGAATGACTGTAAAAGAAGGCGATTATTGGTCTACTTGGCGTGTATAGAGTATAGACGGTGATAAATATGTGTGTGTATACGCGTTTCGTAAAATTTAATTACTTTTGTGTTGGACGTAGCGGATGTATATGTATAGTTTAGTTTGAAGACGCGATGTTGTATAATATGAGTATACCAGTTATCGTTTTTTAAAACTAATGAATTGTATTAGAATAGTATAACTTTTCGATATCTCGATTTGTTCGGGCGACAATTTCACACAGGCATGCAAGAAGCATTCTTTTATTTTTCGACAAGACACTGTACGCACAGATTTTCAAAAACTATATCTTTTCGCAAGGCTTTTAAATATCACATATAAAGTTGCTATAATAATAATCCTTGTATTAAATTAGTTTATCACTTTCATCACTTTTACCACATTTTTACGCATCCTGTACGCATTTGATGCATTCCGTATACACACGAATATAAAACCGAGGTATAACGATACATCGAGATACAAGGAAGAACGACAATAACTACTAAAAACTAGCAACATTATATCGTTACCATTACCATGCTATATTTACCAAAACTACATAAAGAACAAAAGGCACAACTCGCTTTACAACCTGGGATTCGAAACGGTGCTAATTGGAAAATCCCAAGACACCTTTACCTTACTTATATACTATAGGCAACTACACGGGCTATCGCGCACCATAGCACCGTTCCTTTTCATCGACGATGCGCTGTATACGACGCGCCGCGACACTTTTTTTTTACACCCATCCCCCTTCACTCTTCTCTCTCGCTCGTCGTCGTCTCGAATCGCTGGCCGCGGAATCGGTTCCCATGAAGCGCGTACCGTGAAATTATCCCCGCGCGGAAATAACGTGGAATTTAGTTCCTCGACGGTGTAAGTGCTCGTTTCAAAAGCGCGTATAGGCTGCAGGAAGAGAGAGAGAGAAAAAGAGAGAAGAGATGTGTGTGGGGAAGAAGAGAAGGAAGGTCGCAAGCTGTTGTTGGGTCGATTAGACTTGTAGCAAGTTTAGTATATATATGCGTTGATGTGATTTTTTTTTCTTTTAATTGAAACGTCGATTTTTGTTTAAGCGTTATATATTTATGAGGTAGGTAAGTTTTGTCTATTATGAAACGTGGAGAGAAGCTAAGTTTTATAGGTGTATGCTTTTAAAAATTAATTAATTTGATGCTATATGCATTGTGAAATGTAGGTTTAAAAATATATTTGTTGGTTTAGATCTGAATTTTCTGAGAATGAAGAATCCGAACGTGCGTTTGATTGTACTATATCCTCTAATATTTATATAAAAATAAAACTAGCTTTATACCTTTAACATATAGTAGCGCTCATAAAAAAACAAAACAAAAACAATCTTTATTTTACAAAAGTCGAAACATTGATATTTTGGCATACCTGACCGTCTCGCGAAACCTTGGCTAACCGCACATATTATCTGTTTCTTTTTTTTAAACCTTGTCGCATCGTGATTTGCAATTTTTAAAGGCACCGCGTGCCTATACTCACATTTTTTTTAAACCATTACCTCGACAATACTCGTCATATTTCAAGTATCATTGTTAGACATACAAACTATTTAAAACTATTACACTTTCGCTACACGGTATATTACCCCGACACAATGGAACGCTTAGCGACGGTTCACCGAGCGTCTTTCAAACATCTCATTGTCGCATATCGAATGACCCTAAAAATAATTAATTTTCATTTACCGCCTCGTATAATTTTTCTATACAAGTAATTCAATCATACAATATCCACGTATTACAAGGTCCAACGTATCGTATATATAGGATACTTTCTGGGTCATTGCTGCACTCTTTCTTTTTCTTCTTTTTTTTCATATATATATGTGTGTGTGTTTGTACGTGCATACACGTTTGTGTGTGTGTGTGTGTGTGTATAGAAAATCGTAGTGACGCAAGATCGAGAGAGGATGATCGTGACGAGGGAATCGGCAATGTGCGTAATTAGGAGTTTAATCGCTGAGTCCGCAATCGGTAATCTCCAGACTGGTATCATTATGGTCTTATTGATTTCCCTGCAAAAGGATCTTTTTTCTCTCTGCTTGTCTATATGGATTAGTCTTATAAGGCGTATTTTATCTATTCATTTTTTTTTGCCGGATACCAGAAAAGTTTGATTTCAGAAATGATTTGGTTAACCACGATGTATCCTTATACGGATGTATTCATATATTTTTCGTATAAAAGATTATTATAATAATTAAAAATATCCTTTAACATATCCGTAAACATAATTTTTGCTGAAATTAATTAGCTATTAAAAAAAATCATCCATTGTCTCCACGACTTTTACAAAAAGTGAAATTTTTCTTTTTTTAATTTATATATGTTTACGGTGAATCATTTCTATTGTAACGCGAGTCATATCTGAGAACCGACTTAATTGAATATATATATAAAGCAATTGTTTGTAACTCAATCAAGCCAGACTATTTTTACGCACAACTGTTCTACTTTACGAAAGGTATATATATATAGTTAACTCGGTTCTTTTCTCATACTATACGCACGACGGAAAGAGAATGTGTCGCTGATTATAATTTAAAGCAAAAAAAAACGAGAACAACATTAAGTTTCCTTTCGGTAGATATAACTATAACACAATTAACAGTGCAAACAGTGACAGTCGTCATAATTAGGTGCGACTGATTAGGCGCGGGAGAACAATAATGGTTTATATATTTTTGTCGGCCAAAGTCAAGCTGAAACATATATATATATATCACGTACAATGGACTTACTTTTTTTTTTATCTTGGTGTCATTTGAAAAAAATCTACCGTTCTCAGGATTTCGCGCGTAGATACGTTGAGATTTGGCTTACAACATTATGCGAAAGTCGTTACTTTCGATTGTGCCTTTAAAATTTAAATTCGTTGGTACAAGGTCATAAAAGTACGACACGAGAGTATATACTATAAAGATGATGAAAAGTTAACTCGTGGCGCCGGTTTCTCATACTTTTCATTGTTTTGCTGCATATATAAGGTTTAATCCAGACAATCGTGTGCATTATTCATTTGTTTAATAGGCTATATACTAAAATAGATGCTCGCTTTTAGTTTCAGTTTTTTTAAAGATGATTTTGAAACTGATAAACTGATATGGTTAAGTAAAGACGCAGTTGCAACTGGGAAAATAGCTTTCTATATAGGTAATCAAGTCATTTAAATTCAACAACGTAGAAACAGGTCAGGTTTTTCTTTATAGATATACAAATGAATTTCGTTTTGTATAAATAACAAAATTAAAATTCATGTTTTAGAATTAACAAAAACAAACTTGAATTATTTACGCATGTAAACGAAAACCATCCAGTTCCAAAATACTTATAACCAACGTTATTCATAATTATATAATTATAACTTTACCCAACGAAACACCAAGACACCATATAACCCTATATAAAAATTGAATTTTCAATCCTATTCAAAATCACCCTTGACCATCTGCAAAATTTCCTCTCCACCTCACGTACAAATCCACTCTCTTATATATATATACTCGTCATCACGACGCAATCTCACTCGAGTACACACAGCGTAAAAAGGAGCCCATGCTTCTCCGGTTTCCTCGGATGGTAAATCGGTCAATGCTTCTCTCTCTCTCTATATATATATACTATATATACATCGCTGCGGTTTCCCTTCCGCTCGCTTACTTGCTTGCTTGCTTGCTGGTGCGCGTTTCGGATTTTGCCGGTGCGATAGGCAAACCTCCGCATCCTTGTTTCTCTCGTCCGTATAAGCCTCTCTCGTGTATATATATGCGTGTATATAGGCGGGTCTCTTTTCGATCTCGAAATCCGCGAACCTTATCTAGGTACATGAATCTCTCGCGTGTGTGGGTATCTGTGTGTGTGTTTCTACTTTCTACGGTTGGTGCACAGCAGTATGTACTGTATAGAAGCGAATAGGCTATGGTTATAAGTGTGTGTGGTGATATTGTAGCTTGTTTGTACTTATACGTTGATGGTTCATTTTTGGTGTAAGACAATGATGTTAATATAGGTGAATTGTATAGGTGGAGGGTCTGATTGAATTGAGATATATAGATGTCTGGTGATTACGAATTTTTTAGAGTATATTTCTTTTTTCTCGTATATAGGATACTTTGGAGTGATGAAAAAAATTTTTAAAATAAAAACTGTTCGAAATGGTATGGTTTCAGGTGACATACAACCTGTTCTGAAAATGTATGTCTCGCACAACATACTCTTATAGAACAAAAAGTTCCTTTACCGTTTTTCGATATGACAAGTAGTTTTTTGAGCATCAATACCTCCAAATTGTTTATTTTCAATAGAAATTGTATATCTATATCCCTAAGGTCATATCTATAGATATACAATTTCTATTGAAAATAAACAATTTTGCGGCATTGATGCTCAAAAAACTACTTGTCATATCGAAAAACGGTAAAGGAACTTTTTGCTCAGAATTTCGAGTTCTATAAGAGTATGTTGTGCGAGACATACATTTCCAGAACAGGTTGTACATGTTGAAAATTGTCGATTTTTCTGTGGAAACTCGCAATACTTCCCGCACGTACAACATACTGAATGGTCAAACTGTGTCCTCTAGAATATATCTAAGTATTGAATTTTTTCTAGTAATTTGTTTCAGTTTTCTCAACGGTTAAAGAAATTGGAAGTGAAATCGCGCGGAAAACTGGATTTTAAAAAGGCATAGGAATTTAAAGAGCCCATAAATCTATCCTCCCCAAATTTGTATAATGAACAAGAACGCGCACAAATTATACAAACTGTGAGAATTTATTTATCATCATTGTATATATATATATATATACTTTCTTCTTCTCTGACCTTACCTATACCAGCTTCACATTATACTACACTTATACATTCGGGCATACACGTATAACAACCCAGCTATTCGTTTTCACGCGACATTGGCCCTCGATATAATTATCGCAATAGAAATCGCAGAACGATAATCGCACACTGCCACTCTATACCTATATATATAAGTATACGTATAACTGTATACTCCCTTTTCCCATTGTTACATCCTCTCTCTCTCTCATTTCCCCGCGCATACTCCCTCATGAATTTTCATATGGGAAAATAATCAGCCCTTCGCTTATTACACGCATGTCAGCGTATATATAGACATGTACACACCAGCGTATACACTACTATGCGATTTACGCAATCGTCGAGCGACTAGGCAAGTCATTTGCGTACATTCCAGAAATTCTCCTGGTATATGCGCGCCTGTATACTACAGAGAGAGAGAGAGAGAGAGAGAGAGAGAGAGAGAGAGAAGTGGCACACGCGCGGACTTTCAAATCGTCGGGAATATATAGAGTCGCGAACGTATACAGTGGGATCAGTGTATAGATGCTGTAAGAGGTATTGACAATTATTGTTTATGATTCCATGGTTTAGTATACATCGAAAAAGTATAAGAGATTATATGAGAATGGTCGACGATTGAAACTGAAGTGCAATGCATGAATTGTCATATATATCAGTCAATTAATTAATTTCTCATTGTTAACATTATCGTTTGATCTGTAATGGTTCGAAGCAATCAAAATCCGCACGTTTTTACATTATACCGTAAAAATAGAAAAAGTGGCTTAAACAAACGATAATCATTTTACGCAAACATCGTCAATCGCATTGCGGCGAACTTATTCGTGCGATTTCATTTACCAACAAAAGATGATGGTTACTTTCAAATGCCGCTGCGGAACGATATTGATGTACTGTGAAGAAAACACACACAATAAGAGAATATAATATACGCCTCTTTTTCGCCTGTATAGAACAATGGAAAAGAATTGTGCGCGCACGCGTTTCACAAGTTTTCTTTTCATTCGAATTGAATAATCTTCCTTATAAGCTCAAGCCTCTCTGCGTGCAACAAAGATAAGAATAAAGGAAAATTCATCAACTATAGACAAACGTTACAATGCATATATCAAAAAATTTTATAATACACGTCATTTCGAACTAACAATTATTGTATCAGTGTATTGTAATATCGCCGTGGAAGAATTTTGAACACTTTCTATATAGTATTAGAGCAATAATATAATTACGTTCACGTTGTGTACAGCCCAAAAATAAACCACAGTTAAAAATATCATGTATATAATTCGCTGTGAAATATATATAATTGGATGAAATTAGGTGAGAGCGTGTCCTAAATCGGCTAACAACCTGTAATATACACGTATACGATATATTTTTCGTATACCATATATATATTCGTATGTAGTAGACAATAGGTAACGTGTCAATAAACCTAAAAAAGAAATCCTCGCGGTATATATAATTGACAATGGAAGGCGCGCGCGCGCGCGAGACAGGAAAGGTTATTAAAGCCATGCGCATTCCGTTCCCAGGCGGTGATATTATTTCAAATTCAATATATACCGTTGTTAGGTGAATTTTTTTTTGTTTTTGTTAAGAAAAACATATTATTAACTATGCGTAGTGATTATGAATTCATTTGATATTTATCCAAATTTCGAGGGTGAATTGCCTTGAAACATCGCTTTTGTATAGGTATATGAAAGTGAAAATATAGCTATAAGAAGTGATAAGATTGTTCGGATGAATTACAAAGGAGATTTTTTTTGCAGTGTAGGTACATCAAGAAACTAAATTTTATAAATTTACAAGAAATTTTTTAATAACTGCATAATATCGACAAGAGTTTAAAAAACTATACAAAACCGTTTCGACATGATTATAATATTTCTAAAATGATAATAAACTATAGTATAGTATGTTTTGTACGGTATACCAAATATATTATTGAACTGTAAATATTTTACAGGTATGTAAAATTTAATAATAGTAATGAATAGAGAAAAAGTGCTCTTATTAAAACATTTCATATCTTTTAAAAGACTTCACATGTATACACGTTCATTTATATACAGCTTTTTTAATAAAATATGTTATTGACAATAAAATTACCATATGTCTACACTTAGAAATTACAAGAGAAACCGACATCGCGAAGCAAAGAAAAAAAACGGCAAGTATACAGAATAAATACTTAATACACACGCGTATATACTCTTTGTTTTCCAGTTTTACTAACTGTTTTCTATATACCTTTACGCACAGCAACCAGAATAAAAAAAAAAACAACCAACTATTGTTACACGGCACATTAGTTTTATGAAACATACGACACGAGTAAGTAACCGTCTTTCTTCTAATGCTTGCACACATTATACACATATAACTTAAACGAGACGCAGAAAGCCACACACGCGTGGTGAATAAACGAGAGCGAAAAGAGGGAAAAAATTGCGCATGCAAAGAAGTGAAAACGGCGGAGGTTACGTTTTAGAAAAAAGAAAAAAAAACAACAACGGATAATTACATGGCGTTAAAGTGGAGAAAGAACCGTTTGATGATTTATGGAGGCCGCGCGTAAGTGGATATACATACGCACACTTTGTTAAAATACGCGTGCGCATTGTATAATTATTCGCGCTCGCATCACGCAATTAAGGATTCAGATCTATTTATCGCAATTAACGATCAATCTTATAGTATAGCTCTTCAGGCATGCAGTGGCAGTGAATTATATTATTGTTCTTTTTTTTCGATAAATTTCACTTCACTGGTGTACTGTTGTTAATAATCGCGATTTACGCGTTTCTGAATGTCCGCGTTTATGCAAAAATCGTTAAACGTATATATATATATATATATTGAAATATACAGTTACGACATTTCACTTGCTTTTAATTATTATGCAAGCTCGCGAGTGTATAGAATGCTCGGGCGCCCCGCGTTATGTTAATTACGTTACAGATATATAATTGTTGGAATAAAAAAGGCAATTAACGGCCATTATATACGCTGTCGCAGCGAATTAATTTTTTTCCTCTGACAATTTGAAAATCATATATGAGAATTCTTTACGCGTCGTGGTAGACATTTTCGACGCATATATAACAAATCTAAATTGTTTGTAAAATGAAAAGAACGTTTGCTTATACTATAATTATAATGTTATATTGTACAAACATTTTCTGCAAAATTTACAATAATCAGTGTACCAACGGTTTAAATGCCTATATATAAAAATCAAGAAAAGGCAAATTATATATATTTGACAATATTCTAATAAATTTGACATATACCAAAACTATTAATAATTCGCATATAACCCAATCCAAGTGTCCAATGCATCATCAGTGCGTGTAAATTGAAAGGACATACAATCGTCGTGTACACGTATTACATTATATATATACGCGTGTGTCTCTCGCGCCGCAGTGCATTTACACCGGAAGCGAGCCAGCAGAGCTGAGCGGAAGTCATCAGACGCGCGCGTATACGCGTATAGGATTCGCTTTGCCGAGAAGCTTCAACGTGCGACGACAGACGTGCTTGGGTTCTAGTAATTTTGTGCGCGGAAAAGTCGAGGAAGAAGAAGTGTCGTACGGCTTGCCGCGAGTGCAAGTATGAGATAATTGAAAATTGTATAATTCAGGTATAATGCGGCGCTCATGGGTCCAAGTAATATTATTGTTTTGAGAAAGTAGTGAAATTGATAAAAGATAAAAGAATAACCTGAATGATGCGAATATGCGATAGAGTAATTTTATCTGTTTGAAAACAAAAGCGTGCAGCTGAGGCATTTTAAAAGGCTTTTTTAAACGTTATCCAACCGCATAAATCTTAATTCACCGATACTAGATTACCGAGCGTGAGACTTTGGCTTCTTTTTTCGGGCTCGGACAGGAAGCGTTTACTTCGCGTAGCTTTCAATGGCTTAATTGTTCAACGCTTATATAGCGACGTCAAATATATAGTCTCCCAACACTTGACCCGGTTTTTCACGTATTTCGCGTCTTTACGAGGGACTCGAGGAACGTAATATCATCCGCGTACGTGGATTTACTTTGGAAAGCGCGTTCTTGAATAGTGCTATGAAAAACTTTCTATATATAAATATTCTAATGCTTCTATATATATGTATAAAGATATAAAGGATGCTCCGTTTTATAATAAGTATATTTTGCATACTTTTAGATAATAAAAATAACTTTATATTCATTGCTCTGAGAAGTTTTACGTAGTGCATGTTGATGGAGTCATCATCTATAGATATATATATATACTCTCAAAGTATTCTAAGCGAGCAGTACCACCAAGACTGTTTAATTTTTTTTTTTTTTGTAGCTATATGGGTATAAATGAGCAATTTACTTACAAATTTTCATGAGCAACTCGTAATAGAAAAGTAGATTTTTCATTATAACCGCGAGCCAGGCGCTATATACGACTCGAGAAACAAAGTTCGCTCCTCGAAATTAATGACATGAAAGCGTCTAATAATACTTTCTTTCGCGCAGGCACTTTTTCAACTGGAACAATTCATTATATATATATACCGGGCAAAAGAAAATCTGACATCGGTCTATTAGATTTTTTTTTTCTTATCCCGTATTATACTGTATATGTATGTATATACTTTCAGGTTATTTTTCAACTTATGAATAATATTATTATTACTTTATTTGATGTCTTATGCGTAACCTTTAGGTATATATACATAAGCAAAAAAGTGAGAGTAGTCTTATATGTCATCTTTCATTTTTAATCTTTAAACAAAGCGCTTACGTGTATATACTCTATGGAAAAACTTAGTCACAGCTTCTTTTATAATTATCATCATCATCCTAATCCCTATATCAATCATGTTTACTAGCCAGCAATAATAGGAAATTCACCGCAACTCTATGATTTATATAGCAGTCACTGTATTATCATGTGTTATTTTCTCTATATAAGTAACGTTCCTGTCGCGCCCTGGAGAATCAACATTTTTTGCGGATGAGAAAGAGCAGTTTAATTAGCGCATTTTTCTAACCGTTTGTATATTGATTCCACTTCTTCAATAAACCAATATTCATTTACCTAAAAATACTATATATACATTATTAAAACCAAAACAATAATCCAGTTTCAACCCAAGCTACACCACCACCTTGTTCTCTCTCCCTCAACGCACATATATATATAACACATTCATGATGACGCACATTCGCGCGTCGCGTAAGCTCACACCACATAGTATATATACATATAGCAGTGTCGCTCGCGCAGGAGTAACGTGAGATTAGAAGGGCAAAGAAAGAAAGAGACAACAGCAGCAGCAGCAGCACAGGCCGTGATAAATCGCGAGGCGCCCGCGCGCGCGCGCGAGCAACGCGACGCGAACCTTGTACGGAGGAGTATAAGTCGCCATTGTCTGCACCGCGATTGGCGCTTTTCCCACGCGCTCACTTTCCTCTAGTATAGAGATAGGTGTATATAGATGCAGCAGTGTGTAGGTTGTTGGTTGTTGTTTGGAAGGGCGCGAGAGTATGCGAATAGAGAGATGGTTATGATAATTGTTAGGTGGCGAGAAATTGGAATGCTATATGGGAGGGAACGAGAGAAAGATTGGAGGTGGTTCCAGGTATGTGGTAATATATAGGGGTTATAGGGGTTCAAATGTAATGGGAGAATAATAAAAGAGGAGATTTTTTGGGTTAGGGTGCGGCGAGATGAGGTGGTTTAATGTGAATTAGCGAATGGATTGTGATGTGTCAGATGAGACTTGGAGACATATTGTATATTTGTGTAATATATGGCGAATGACTTTAATAATCAACTGTATACCAATTGTATTTGTATTTGACTGAAAATGTAATGATAGGATTTTGTGAAGCATTTAAAAAAGCCATGCGACATTTTGATGGTTCAATATTTGGTCTAAATAGCGTCAAAATTCGACATGTTGTAAGACATGATATTGTAAAATAAACATTTTAAGATAGAAATTAATCAAATGATTTATAATATGAGCATTTCAGTAAATCAATAAAATAAACATAAAATCATTCAATATCCCAATTGATCAAAATTTTATATATCCAATATAATTTAATTACAAAATAAATGCTGTTCCGATTTGTTCCCAAACTTCAAAATTTAAAATCTAAATCTATTATCTATAGTATATAAATAATATGTTATGCTTTCCGAAAGATAATGTATATGAAAAGGACACAGTATACAACGAAGTCTAACATATTTGTTTGTTTCGTGTTTGTATGAAAAAAGTGAAGCGCGCCAATAGATATATAATATTAATAATTCTATATAAATCAAAAAGTACCGTAAATTTTTTAAACAAACCTTAAAAAACGAAAAAAACAAAACCGTCACCACGCATATACACTAGTTTAAAGTAATAAACCTCACCTTCCCTCCTATATACACTATATATCTAGCTCTCTCTCTCTCGCGAGGGCAACCGAGCGCGCATACATTCTCCTCTCGCCGTAACTCGGCGTTTAGCGTTGTGCAACACATAGCAGCAGCAGCAGCAGCCCGACCCGCGCGCACATCGCGAAACCTTTCTCGCCGCGTCTGTGTATATATATGTATATGTACGATCTGTGGCTTTCTCGCTGCGCCTCTATATACCATCCATATATATACTTATACATATACAAGAGAGAGAAAGAGAGGACGGGTTAATTCATGTGCGCCTATAAGATTTATGCCGTCCACGTATGTATATAGATATATATATACGTTTTATCAAGCTGTAAGATCGAGCTCGTTGACCCTGACCCTAAGATGATATCCGCGACTTCCGAGGAGGATGTTTTTTTCTTTTTCTTTTTTCTTATTATAGTTGGAGGGAAGGAGGAAAAACCTTCCTCTTCGCGTGTATATGCTGGGAATTTATCGGAAGTTGGTGGTGAAGAGGGGAGGTATATGGTTCTTTCTTTGTCAATGGTTAATGGTGATTGGAGGGGGTCGTCGTATTATGGGAAACTTGTACATAAGGGTGTTGGGAAAGAGGAGAAGTTTCGTGGTAATGAATTTTTTAACGTGTTTTTTTTTGTTTGTAGGACAAGGTGATGTAAGATGGGAATAGTCGTGATTTAATCGTACATGAATATTTCGTTTTTTTTCTTTTTTGGTTCCTGAGAGAACAAGTTTTACGTCTGTTTAAAAATTTATATTATATAGCTACATATACTTTATTTCTTAAGAAATGTTATATGTTTTTAGAAGACTTGAATTTATTGTAGCTTTAGTGAAGATGTTATTTATCCATATAACAACAAATGTTTTTATATAATTCACACCGTAAACCTACTTGCTTTCCGGATTAAGTCCATCACACGTCATGCCATCAATGTGCTCAATCAATTTAACGATTAATAAACCTTAAATCTCTATAAAATTGAAGTTAACCGAATTTGTATCCTCAATCTTAATTCCCCATTGCATAACTATACACATATCACCTCTCTTCCTTCAATTCGAATGAGAATGAATTAGTAGCTCGACATTAAATGCGCAAGAGAGCTGTACATCGCGAACCTGCTATATAGCTATACCCAGAGCACACCATACGCGATGTAGTTTAATAAAAGTCGTGTCGCGAAGCGAGAGCGTGCGCGCAAAAGTTGCTATCCTTGGACGATGAGGCGCGATTTTTCCTTTTCAAAAGTCCAAAGACCTTGATAACGGACTCGCGGTTAACGGTTCGTTTATCCCCGACAAATTAGCATAGCCGTCGAGGAGAGAGAGAGCATGAGGCACAGGCTGTTCACGTTCTTTATTCTTCTTCTTCTTCTTGTTCATCGCTCTCGGAAACTTTTTGGTATATACGTGCGTGCATCATCGCGTCGCAAAAACTAGTTCTTGTATACGCTGTCACCAGGCGGCTTATTATTGAGATACAGACTCGATGTTGAGAGAGTGCACGAGGCGATGTGCCCTACATATTTAAGTGACTTTTAACCTGATCTGACATTATTCAACTTATGTATGTATATAAATACCTGATGACTATACGAAATCCTCATGAGATATATGGTGAAATAAAAAATAATCATCCGTATAATATAAATAAAGTATATATAAATGCGTCTCGTATATATTTTGGACTTTCGTTTTTTATTTTTGTCAGCACATTATCTCAGTGAAAGTTCTAGAGTGTTGCCGCATACTACTTTAGTTTTATAATCATATATACCAGTTATATATTGTGAATTTCAAGCTTTAGTTTATTTTTTTTATTTGCATTAATTCATAGCGCTACGCGATAATGTTTGCAATGTAAACGGAAAATACCTTAGTTTTTTTTAATTGAAGTATATTAGCATTAAATACTGACTAGTACTCGAGTTCTAAAAATAAATCTAACTCCGTAGAGTCAACGCACGCATTACGAGCCACTTCTCTCTCAGTACAGCGCTCCTAGTGAATAACAGGATTTAAAATAAAATCACTTTGATGTCAGACCAAAATTCCACCAAGGATATGCCAAAACTGGCAGCAGCAATTAAAATTCTGCCTTTCTCTTTAAAAAACTAATAAATATGTACAAATGACTTTTATTCATGTCCTACCTTCGCACTTGTCGATCATGTCCTTCTCATCAACAGCAATGGCTTTGGCACTGAGCCGTTGTTCCATATCCACCTTTGTATCCTCGTTTTCATCTTTTACTTCCGGTTCGGCAGCAACCTTTGTCTTCTCTGGCTCGTCAACACTTGTCTCTGGCTCTGCCACAACTTTCTTCTCCTTCAACTGTTGAGCAACATCATCAGCAATCTTCTTCTGAGTTTGAAGATCGGATTGATTGAGCCGATGTTGACCCTGTAGTTGTTGTTTCTTCGATGGCACGAATTTATCTATCTTGATCTTCTCGATTGGCGGCACGCTCTTCACCGTCGGCACTATTTTAGCCTCAGGAACTTGTCGCACTAATTTGTCTTGTTGGTTTGGTTGTTTGCAGCTTTTGATGTTTGGGATCGTAATAAAGCGATGAGGTCGTTCAGGTTGGACCTCTTCCGGTACGATAGGGGCTTCAGTGACGATCGGCTCGACCTCAACAGGTTTTAACTCACTCGGAGATGCAGAGGAGACGGATGATTTACTCGTCTTTCGTTGCGGCCTGTGGACCAATAGTTATGATAATGTAAAAAAGAATATTAAAAACAAGTTATTGAATGACAGCCAAAACGAAGCTATTATATTAAAATATTACTGTAAATTTCCATAAAACGTTTCCTGATAAAAATATTCCATTATTCTGAGATTATAAGTTATAAAAAAAAATTGCAGAAATACAAAACTTGTATAAAAAATTAATAGTTATTAATCACAATAGAAAGACATATAGCATACCCTAAGCACATGTCTACCGGTTTCTCGGGCGCCAGAATCACGTTATCCACATTGAAAAGTACGCTCTTGCGTTTGACCTCAGGTTGAAAAAGTGACTTGTCCGCCCTCTTCAGTATACTTTTGAGCGCGTTCTTCGCCTCCTTTAATCTTCTGGGCGGTCTCTTAGGTGATACCTTTGGAATGGGTATTCTCGTCAATGTAGGTTGTAATGGTGGCGACTGACTCTCTTCTTCATCGCTAGGTTCTCTAGTTTCATTGAACACCCTAATCCTCTGGCCACCAATAGCAGCTACCGAGCTTCTATTAGGTATCCTCTCAATAGACTTGACCTTCGAAGGATCGAATAGATTCGAAGAGGATGTTTTACGATTAGTCGGACGGGAGGAATCGTGTTCCAAGGCATTATCCGATAGTTCATCGCTAAGGTCGTCCTCATCTTTACCGATATTCCGTTGTTGATGATTCTTTAGCAGAAGATAAGGATTAACATCGCACTCAAGGATGCTCTTGCGTGAGTCACTGCTCGTCGTAGTTGTGCTGCTTGCATCTTCCTCTGACTTTGACTGGGACGAGGAAGACGATGCTTGCCAGCTTCGAGATTTATTACTGTTGTTGGGTAGTCGGACCATGCGACCAGGATTCGACCGAAGTGTTGCCAGATCTTGGGAGGAACTAGACTTCTTCGAAGACCAGTCGCTTTCCTTGCAGTCAGACTATTTCATTGTAATTAAAAGAGCAATATTGTTGTTATTTACACTCAGTATCTTAGAAATCTAGGTAGCATTTTCTTATAATAATTCCTTAAACTACCAGACAATCCAAAGAATCATCAAATAAATAAATTACTCACCACTTGGCTACAACTATCGTCAATCAAACGATCGATACCGGGCCCGGGACCAGAAGTGGGACTGGATATAGGACTACAGTCGAACCATTCAGTCCTAGACATAGGCTCTACCGTAGCAACTTTGACGCCGTTTCTGTCCTTCGTTGGACTACAGCGCACAACGCTTTGGCTGCGAGCATTTTGCTGATTGGCTTGCCTCAATGGTGAGATACTACGTGCACGGGAACGAGGCTCCACCAGGCGATTCCGTCGCATAAGATCGTACGGATCGTCTGCATTGGGTTTCAGCATACCTGTTGCCAGAATAAAAAGTAAATGTTGTTCTTAAATATTATTTATACGGTACAGAATTGAGCTTAAAAGAATATTAACAAGTGGAGAATCATCAGCAAGTATTTTAGTCTAAAAGTTATATATCTAATGTTGTACCGCGTAGACACTAATTTTACAGCAAATTAAAATACAATTCTTATTAAAATACTTTAATCAATGTCGAATTAACCTAACATTTAGTTACACACCAGTGCATGCTCAAGAAAAGAGATGAAGATTAGATTACAGTCGTATAGCTCCAGCGAATCGCGACAAAACGCGGATATTATACGAGCCTTTCTTTTCTTCTCACCGCTTGCGACAGCCACCGCGCAGTTGCGGCGCCTCGCGTATACGCGGTGAAAGTTATATATATCTATGTTGCATATACACATATAAAGTATGCGCTCGGGTATAAATATTTACATTATATGTATAGACCGTGGGGACTTGCACACGTATATATATATACGCGGTGAAAATTCAATGAAAGACTTTCGATCCGCGTATGTATTGTTGTTACATCCGTAGATGCTACCTACCTTATACCATGTATACTCGTTTGCGTTAGAATGCAATGAATGAGAGAGAGAGAGAGATGGTCAACAACAGCTAATTATGGCTTTATGTGCGCGAGGTAAGAGAAGCGAACCTTGGTATGTATATATGGATATTTGTAAATCTATTTGTATACGCAAATGTATATATATATGAGTTTTGTTAATTGAAGATGTCAATATAGAAATAGTTTTGTGATTCATTATTGCGGTCTTTTCTAATTTTATACAAAAGGATATGGTATTATATATCGTAAGCATTAATTGAGTAATTATTTCGTTTAAAATCCTGCGTGCAACACGTGTAGAAGTATTATGATGGACACAACTATTATAGAGGAACATTAATCAAATTTGTTGTTGACCTCGGGTCTATCTGTCTCTTTTTGTAATTATGATGTCCTGCGACAGTAAATTGTGTTCATTAATGGCTTATTAAATGTACAAAAACTTCCAATTCTCTAGACTTACTGGTATAATGAAAGCGGATATATAATTGTGACGGTCACGACTTCTTAATTTTGTCTATGAAAGTTGGTATTATAATGAGAAACGTACTTTTGTCGACGTTTATAATTCTATATGCTTTTTACATCTGAATTCTACGAAAATATTCTAATTTTTTCTGAGAATAACGTTCCTTACTTCAATAATAATATAGTGTAGATCATTATCCAAAGTTTTATGACAAAATTTTTAGTTTGCATGAAAAAGCAAAAAGTTTTTAATCAAACTACAAAAAACGTATTAATAACATTTCAACTCGATAGTGCTACGGGCAAACTCTCAAAATAAACACTCAACAGGACTCTTATCTTTAATGTGCATTGTAATGGGGATAAATACTCAACTGAGTGTGCCACTAAAAATATCGATACAATGAATGAAAAAAAAAGTTTCAAAGGTTAAAATCGAACCAGGACCTGCCGCTATTTATCTAATTGGCTAACCCATGAAAGTCTCAATCGGTTTGAGTATTATTTCAAAGATCAAGGGAACTCTTAATATCAAGGAGCGCAGCAGCGCTATAGAAAACAAGTACAGAAGAAGCCTGAGGGTCGATCGTGGTGCTATTTATAATATTGAAATGGGTGTTCGAGATTTTTTATTTTTTGCTGCAACTTTCAAATACATCCTATTAACTATCAAGTGTTAATTTCTAATATCGAAGATTAAGAAAATCAGTGATGATAAACTGCTCCGATTTGATTCAGTGAAAAAACCTTCTTGAAAATCTTCATAACTCTTTAACACTCTTAGAAAACTCTTCCAGCAGTATGAAATTTCAAAAATTTCTTCAAGTTAGCTTATACAATCTTTAAAAATTTTATAAGTACGTGGCCTTTTGAAAACTCACCTGCCAAACTGGGCCTAGCCCTGACTGTCGTTGTGGGCATTCTACACGTGCCTCCAATCGCCAATCCAGCCAATCTATGTCCACCACAGTTCCTACAATTTCTGCCAAAATCCCTAGCTGTACCACTAAGGAAATCCGGACACGAACAGACCAGTAGTACTGGAGCCCCATGATGATGAGGTTGTAACTGATGATGAACTGCAGCAGGTGGTGGTCGTGACCGTACGGTACCATAAAGCCAAGGCTCGCCATAGATCATCTGCTGAGCGAGTACGCTACCACCGCTGACGGTACCCCAACCCCCATTTTGTTGATGATGATGATGATGGGGATTGTGATGATGGTAAGTGTTGGGCAATGGTGCCACATCCTGTCGAGAGGAGGACTGCGAGGCACGCGAGAGCCCGAGACGTACACTCCAGGACTTTTTACCTTTGCTCAGCGTCTCGTAGGCCTGAAACAAAAAGGTAAGATATTTTTAATAAAAAATTATAAGGTTTTTTTCATAGTAAAGTTTATCCAAATAGTCGTTTCGAGAAGTTCTATACAAGCAATATACAGAAACGTTTATTTTTGATAAACATGTATAAAGAAGTATTTTATAATTAATTATGACGTTTATGTAGACTGTATATAATTCTTAAACCTTGATAATCTTATAAAATAATATTATCATAATCAAGAATAAAGATTTTGATGTTTCAATGTTTCTCTTAATGTAAGCTTTATGGGAAGAATCTATAATATTACCGTTGCTAGTCTATGATTTTCCCAATAGTCAAAGTAGAAAAGTTATAGTAATGTATATATATGACCTTTTAATTATTTTCCTATTTATAAACAAATATTCGTGGGAAAATATTTCTTTTGGTTAATTAAAAGTTTTAAAGAAAAAGCTTGAACTTTATGGTATTCAGTTCAAAATAGCTAGAAAGAATAAATGTAAACAACATCGCAAAGGTTATTTAATAGAGAATAGTTGCATAAAGTTTTATACTAAATTCCATAACATTTCCGTTCTGTTTCCAACGATTATTGATAAAATAATTAGATTTAATTTGCTATCCAGTAATAAAATTAGTTTTTAGTCTATCCTTAAAGCTTAAAATAACATAAATTTCAATGCAATTATCTCAATAAAGCAAACTATTTCTTCAGGTTATATATTTACGGAACATATATATATACTTGCGGTAATGTTCCGCGTAATCCTATAAACATATAATTTTATGCAACCATTAATGCTATACTCGTTCTATCGTCTACAAATTGTTGCGATGCGATTTTACATAATTCCCACATGTACCCGAACGCCATAAAATCTTCTATCAAACAACGTTCAATATAACGTTCTTTAAACCAACTTTAAACACTCAAAAACGGTATTATGTTGTCATAATAATCTCATTTAATCTCCAGTAATCCAAGTTTTCGAACATATGTTAAAAATAATATTTTTTAGCCTACTGCCTCTGTTCAACTTCATGCTGCTGTTGAAATTCTTATTATCTCCTTCTAAGCGCGCAATTTTCCTTACGCCAAAAATTTTACGAGCTCAATTCGCTATCGCCTCTTAAAAGCCGTCAAAACACGACGTTGCATTCCGAAAAATCTCCTCGATTTCTCTCCGTCGTTGCTA
Source organism: Torymus tubicola (assembly GCA_035583055.1). Taxonomy (NCBI): domain Eukaryota; kingdom Metazoa; phylum Arthropoda; class Insecta; order Hymenoptera; family Torymidae; genus Torymus; species Torymus tubicola. Next base: position 17,114 of record JAWWEQ010014927.1, on the reverse strand, counting down.
CTTTCTTCCGGCATTAAAGGTAAAGTGCAATTAACGCCGAGTGAACTTTTTATATAGAGGCAAAATTTAAAGGTTTGATTCTGTAGCTTTCCTGTTTATTTGCACTTTTATTATTATTATTTTTTAACTATTGGGAAAAGAAAATTCTTTTTATAGCCGTGGAAAGATTCTCTCCCTCTCTCTAAGTAATAAAAAAAATTCACTTTCTGACCGCATTTTCACTTTTCGTGAGCCAATAATCCCGGTCAAATTACATAGCAAGTATCCAATTCGCTTGTACGCTTGTAATCCCCGCACCGATAAGTATAAAATTGTATATGAATTAGTGAGCTTAGATTCGCGCGACGATTTGTCAAATTACAAAAACTTTTACTCGACTCCTTCCTCGGTATTTAGAACATTATACCAGACTTTTGACAGGTATTACGGTTTTTCTTAGAAAGTACGAAGTTTATGGGGATTTTCTTCTGCGCTTTACACGAAACGTGCGGAGGATTAATGATCGGTGCAGCAGTGATTGAGTGACTTTCGAACAATGGAATTTTTTCGAAATATCTGTAAACTTCGTTAATGTTTTTAAAGTGAGTACGAGAAAACAATTTTCAACGTTCAATCATTGTTTTTCTCCAGTGCCATTGTAAATTTTAATTTATTTTCAAATTTGTATTGCTAAGTAATTAATGGCTCATAAAAGTTAAGATATTCTATTGCTTACATTCATGTGTAACGTACATTTTCACAAATAAATTATCCCAGTCTAATTAATGACGGGAATCCCAGCCCTTGAAGATGTAATAAAATGTGACAATATTTTACGTTAACACACTAATGAAGATATAATCAAAAATCAAATATGCAAAGGAGTATGATTTAATCTTTTATATATCTTCTGAAGTAATGTGCACCTTCATCAGAGAATTAAAAGAAATGACAAAAGTAATTAACAATTTATTCTGAAAAAATATTAGAATAATTAATCGATAATCTCTTTATTCCGATACACATATACTTTCAAACAAAAAACAAAATCATACAACCAATATCCGGTATATCATGTTCAAGTCAGCATTATTAGCCAAAGTTATTTTCGTCCTCGGATCGCCAGAAAAATCAGCAATTAACCTGTCGACTGCTCTGAAAAACATCCTTGAGTAAAAGCACAACCGTAAGACAAGAAAAAAGAGGATCAAGCGTATATACGTGTATAGATATATACGCAAGAAACCGAGGGAAAGTAAACATTGAAATTCGTTTCAGCAGCGTGAAATCAAGCCGCCGAAGATACAAAATTGTGTCGCGCTCGTGTATATATATATATACGTATATATGAGAGATATGGAAAAACGAATTTCTTCCGTTATGCAAACAAGAAAATGGAAAGTCGCAGCGATGAGATGTTTTTCGATTGAACGAAGAAAAAATATCAACTCGATTGGCATGCTGAACTTTTGGATTTGGTTATCTTGGGTTAGCGAGGGTTACAATGTTTTCGTATTATTATAGGATAGTGATAAGTGGGTTGGATTTATCTTTTCGTGAATCAGTCATGGGACGTCTTGTATATGTACTTTTTAGAATTCAAGTAAAGATAGTTGATTTATGGGGTGTTGAAAAAGCGTGAAAATTGAATCTCTTTTAAAAATGTTGACTTACAAAGATACTTTTTAAACTATAAGTATAGTGTTGTTAAAGGTACATATACATTCTTTAAACAAAAATTAAAGATTTACCAAACGACTCGGATAATTTTAGTGTTCGCGCGACGCGCACGCTCATGAGCCGTAATAAAAAATGTGTATGGGAGCACTGCATTATTTCCTGTGTAACTTTCCCAAATGATTTAATGGCATAGTGTGTAGCAGAAACATTCGTAAAGATATAAAATAACGTTTTCTTATGTATAGGAACGAACAATTTTGAAGCTGTTTCACGGGTATTTAATTTCCCGGCGTTAAATTTAACTCCTTAAATAACAGGATGAATGGTGATTGTTTATTTCAATGATTTTGTAAGGAAATAGTTGCTGCTGTGAAATTATTTTTGTTTTGTACCTTTACAGTAGCTTTTTTTACAGCTGTAACATTATATTGCAGTTCCGGTTTAAACTATTTGGCGCGGTTCATCGAGCTTTATGAAACTTTGCATTTAAAAACATTTTAGAACAAAGTTATATAATTTATTTCAAAAGGTATTTGCAAAGAATGTAAAAAAAATTAGTATGATGTACGGTTTCTTTACATACCTGATGCCAAAGGAATTATATTCCGCTTTATATGTATATATATACTTTGTATACGTAAATCTACTGTTCAAACAGGAGATACGCTAATTAAAACCGTAGCGTCGGTAAGGCAATGACTTCTATAAGGAGAATCGTATACAGAAAATATTAATAGAAGCATGCTCAAAAAAAAATTTGTGAGTGTAGTTTTTATGGTAGGAAGGTCAAAACGTGTGTTATTTTACTATTTGGAACTTTTTATTTCTTTTACTGATATAACCATTCGTGAAACACTGCATGGTTTTCGTAAATTTTAAGACAGCATATTTGATTAGATATTAAGTATATGGAACAAATTTATTAACATTTTAAAAGACGATATAGAAAGATTTTTTACTAATAAATATGTTAAACTTTAACAAAAGCTACTAAGATCACATTTTATCACTGCGATTATAACCATTTAAATTTTCATAAAATAATTTTCACTTGACAAATTCTTATCTCCAGACTAACCATTCTAACCAAACTTTTTGAAATTCCTTAATCATACTTCCACACACATACCATCGCATCCCAATATACACCTTTAAAACGCATGTACGATCCACATACATATCGCCCTCGACAAATCATCAAGTCTCTTAGAAAGTCTACACATGTGCACGCAGACACTATTCAAACAAGAAGCTCAAAAGTATACGCAAACACACACACGAGGTGCGGAATTAATGGGTCCCCCCCCGTTCGCGTTTGTCACGGATGCAGGTGTGCTTCCGCACCTGTATATACCACCGATCGTCGTCGTTGCTGCCTCTTCTCTCGTTGCGCTACAAGGAAAATAGGTCGCCGGTTGGTTAGCTTTCGTGTATATATATATATACGCATACATGCGCGTACGCGCGCACTTTCACGTGCTTACATACACACTATATATATATAGCAGAACGTGAAGAGGGGGAGAAAAAAGAAGGAAAACCGGCACGTAAAAATTCTAATGGCACATTGCATACATGCGCGTGTGTGCGTGGTTATAGTATTAAAGTTTTCGGTCGTACAGATTTTCACAATCGGCAAGGTTTACGAGTTCTGTGTAGTATATATAGTTGCCGGTTACAGAAGGCCTTTTTCTTTCTTTTTTTTATTGAGGATGCACGTGCGGTACGAGGATTGGTATAGGTTACACGCGGGCTGGAAATTATTTTAGCCGGTGAGAGGAACGATTTCTCGAAGCGCCGGTGTGTGTATATGTATACCTGTACAGTGTCACGTTCTGAGACAGTTGCTCTCTCGGTGTGTAATCGCGAGGAAGTTGTGTTTCGACTTGAACTTTTCCATTGCGCGGTTTTTATTACGAGAAAATGGAAATCGTCTACAATTTGTATATGTACTCGTGAAAAACGTTAGTTGTTTACGTTAATTATACTTTATTTATTAACAATTTAATAAAGTAAACTAAGAGATGCATAACCATGAATATATTGATATCATACGAAATTCGACGGTTTCCATCGAAAACCTAAATCGATAATATAATACCTCGAGTACAAACACAAAAAAAAACACTTGCTTAACGATAAGAAATATCAGTTTTCCAGCCATATATATATACACAAAAGCGCTTCACAATCTTTCTAAATCATCTCCCTACATGCAATCCCACCCTCCCTGTATACAACAGCGCACATATATTTTCCAACCTACACCTCGCCCACCTCTCTCTCTCTCCATTCTATCGATTGTGCTCGGTCGATTTCAAAACAATAAATCCTCTCGATGCGGGCTGAGTGTATATATGCAGACTCTCCAGAGTGCGCCCCGGCATCCTCCTTTCTAATCTAATCGACGGGCAGGTGCAACAGCAGCAGCCAGGGCGTGGCGCATTTTGCGAGTGCAGATGTGTATAGTGTCTGGCTGTGTGCGCTTTTTTTTTGTTCTTTTTTGAGGAAGAAAGAGGTTTACGCGGTTGGAAGGAACGGTTTGATTTTCGTATATTTATCTTGGAGCTGGTAAATGCTTAATTGTGTCGAATTTATTGCTTTTGAGATGGTAGAGAAAGAGAAAGATTTGATTTTCTCTCTGTGTATTCACAATATTGTAAGTTCATATTGGTTTGCTCAGGCCTCTATGGAGATTTCAAGAAAACCTCCGAAAACGAACTAAAGTTATTTTATAAGTTCAAAGTAAATCAAAAGACGCAATCTACTTTAACGAACAAATTCTATTGATTTTTAAATAGCTTAATTTTCATGACCTTTGATAAAAAAAATAATAATGAACTTACAATTGAAATTAAACTGTACACAATGTATGATTTTTTTGCTTTGATAATGGAAATGTTCATAATATTAAAAATAAATAAACAAAAAATTCAGGAAAAAATCGCAATTCTCTCTTTACTATACGAAGGAAATAACGAAAACAATGATATAATAAGCAACGAAGCTTCTTTCAAATTTAATGCGAATATATATATAACTTTATTATTCATTCACGTACGTCACCATTGTAAGTCTATATATACAAAGGTAGATACAACCAACCAAGAAAAATTTTAAAACCTCTAAAATGCTCACTAACCGCTTAGCCATAAACAAATTCGCTCGAAATCATCACCGCCTCACGTCGAGCATTTCCGTCTTTCTAATTGCACACAGGCATCCGAATATATATATATCTCCGTAACCATCGTCTTCTTGTTGAACTTTTATCGGCTTTCTGTCTAATTAGCGGTGCCGTTAAGCAGCCATAGGTTGCCGCTATTATAACAATGCTGTCGTTACGTGTATGTGTGCATATATATATACGTTTGCATAGTGTTTGTGCACACGTGCTCGCACGTGTGAACTCTGTGAACTTAAACTGTTATGTGTTCGCGACACAGAGGTGAACTAGAACTAGCGGAGGAATGTTTTCGATTGGAAAGATCGTTTTTTGAAGATGAAGCTGTGGTAGAGGTAGTCTTCCTATTGTGCAAACTTACGGGTAATTACCCATTGCACGCCAAAGGTTTTTAATTTTTTACTACATACTACTGTAACTGATTAGTTAAATTTATATTTTCTATTATGATTTTTAGTGTGTCAGATATATCGTAAGCTCTGTAAAGGATATATAAAAAAAGTATACTACAACGAATAAATAAGATTCTTCCATTCGCATAATTACCCATCCATTGGGTTAAAGATATGTCCACACACCCCATCATCTATATACTTGACCTTCCCCAACACGCTCGACATTCCCCGATCCCCTCTCTACCGTATACGACGCAACGTTGTTTTTTTCTTTCCCATCGCAGACAAACTATACGTACCGACTCTCTTACACACGCGCAGTTCAAGTTCGCGAAGTTCACGCGCCGCGCGACGGTTGCAAAACTCTATATATACGCAGTCCCATATCTCTCTCTCTCTCTTTCTCCCTCTCTATCTATCTCTATTTTCCCACGATCGCGCTTCGCAGAAACTAACGTGAGGATGGCCCCGACCTTTGCCTCATATATATAGCTGTTGTTTAACGCGCGCTGACCTGCGCGGAATAGCTACTGAACAATAACGATTTTCTCAAGATTGCGCGTCGCTGTACGGTGTGTATGGAAGGATTTTAGAATGGTGGGTAGGTCGCGTGAGGTAGTAAGAATAATAATAATAATAATAATCTTACAATCGCCTTGTACTTTTCATTATCCGCATAGACCATATTTCATCATAAACCCTGTATATAAATCGTGCACATACTATAATAATATCGTGTGATGATTCACTTTCTCGTTCGCTCTCTCGCGATCTTAGGTAAATCAAACCCTATACTAAATCTTCTCAAAAATCGACGTTGTAACTAATACTTGGAAATTTTGCAAGATTGGGTTAACAAAAGGGATATTATAAAAAAAATTTCATTATAGTTAAATTAAAATTCTTTCAAAAAATTAGTAGTAGTCGCTGTATTTTTCTATATCAATCTCACACTTATAAACCCTTAACCTTATTACAGGTATAATACATCATCATATTATAAATCCTACATTATACCTTTCAAACACAATTCCACGACCGATTTTCATTTCCAAAAAGTACCAACCAAAAATTCCACGGCGCATCAACGGTATATCCACAGTCTCGCATTGCTAATGGATTACATAATTCGTCCGCTCGACGGTTACTCCTACTACTACTACTATAGCATCTGTTAATTAGAGAAGTAATCAATTCGTTGTGGGAGTCAGACGTGCGGAGTCTATTTTTACAGTTACGCGAGTGGGACTTGGTAAAGTCCCCCGGCAGGGAATAGTTGCATCACAGAATTCGAACGACACCGGACTGTATATATAGGTATATACTTAAAATTTTGAAACTGTTACGTTGGGAGATTATTTCGTTGTTGTTGTGGAAGTGTGGTTGTGGGCTGCTTGCGAAAAGTTTGATTGTTGAGCGCTCGCAGAGTTTTATCGTCTCTATAGAGTAACCCCAGAGTATTGCCGGATTCGGTTGTTCGATTTATCGTTTGAGTTGCATGATTTTTCGATCAATCACACAATTTCTTTTAAGAGAGAGGAGAATACATTTTAACCCGATCATTCATATTTATTTACGAGTTCACATCACTTTCGAACAAAAAAAAAATGAAAATATAAATCACTTTTTCCTCGAGTATATTATAATCTCTGTGCTATACGGATAGATAACAATCAAAACTCGTTCCTTTATTCCGTGTGAACTCGACTGGCATCTCCTCGCTTTTCCTTATAATTTCTATCTTTCTCCCGTCTCTTTCTTTCTCTCGCGCACGCGCGACACCTTAGATATATACACCGAAATTATGATAATTTCATTGGATATAAATTCCCGTGTGCACACGCTATATATATGTAAGTTTCACTCGCTTCTCCACGTTAATGATGAGTGAGATATTACTCATCATTGTATAAGTACGTGTGCTGGGACGACGAAAAATTATGGAAAAAAGCATATACGAAAGTTCATATTCTATCGATCGATGATTGAGTAAAGGTTGACGATGGATCGGCGATCGTTCATTATTTCTAGATATTATGTGTACGCAAGCCCACGCGCGTTTTTTTCTCATTTTCTCCTCGAGAAGCGTTAATTGGCGATGATTTAGAGGCAAAATCACGTAATGACAAAGCACTGCGCGTACACTCAACATATACATACATACACGAAGAGAAATTGCCTAGTAAATTTTACCAGTGGGCTTGGTAATCAAGGAACAGACTGTCAAAATCTCAAAAATTACCAGTTTTTTAAATAAAATTTATTAGAATTATAGTAAATTTTACTAGAAAAACTGGTAATTTTTGGGATTTTAGCGGTCTGTCCCTTGATTATTAAACCCACTGGTAAAATTTACTAGAAAATTTCTCTCCGTGTAGTTTTAACGGTATCTTCTACTATAATCAGAACCAACAGCAACAATATCTTAAAGAATAAAATTATGTTTATGTCGCTTTAACGACTGGGCAGAAATAATTAAAAAAAAATCTTTTGAACATTCTCTTACATAAACTTTATATTTTGTATAATTACCACGACAGAAATGACATTTCACCTTATACCATATCGTCAACCTCGACCGATTGACACCTCACAGCAACGTGCCAGAGAACCCTATACCAATCCTACATATGCACCTATAACTTATACCTTTTCTCAATTCAAAAGCCACGCGCGCGCGCAAAAACTACAATATCAACATATATAACCCACAGAGCGCAACCACATCGTCGCACCTCCTCCGCTTCTGAACCTTCTTATAATCGCTGAATATTCATTCGATCCGTTCACTTTGCATTCCAGCGTGTCGGCGTATATGCGCGAGTTGCTTCAATATATATATACACGCTTCACGCTATATCTCCCCGTAGTCGTCGTCGCGGCGACGAAAAAAAAAGGCAAAAAAAAAGAACCCTATAGCGCTCGGGACTTTCTAAAAGTCTCTCAAATCCACAACAGCGCAAGTGGCGACCGCGTGTGTCATAATCGCAGTGCGACTACTGCCGCCGACGACGACGAGCTTATAATCCCGTCGTGGCGCACGTCTCTACGCTCTCGACGTCCTTTCTCTGTGTCGCGGTGTATGTGTGTGGGGAGAACAGCGATGTATATAGTATAGTATATGTCCTTCGCGAATCGCTTTGGGTTTCACGGTTTCGTAGAGTGGAACTGCGCGGTGAGAGAGATGTATACGGTGTAGGTATACGGATGCTAAAGTTGTTGTAGAGTAGTTGTTGTATGTAGTGGTATTGAAGTTTATGTCGGGTTGTTCATGATTATTTGGAGAGCGCAGGTTTTTGTAACTTTTTTATAGCATAGATTTTGAAATCGGGGTTGCGGAAGTGACTGTTATATAAATATTGGGTTAATAAATCATTTTTTTTTTTTTACAAAAGTAGTTTATTGCGGTAATAATGTGAAAGAGTGATTTCAATGACGACCGGTTGCGCTTGAACGGAGAGAAAGGGTGAAAAGGTCACATTAGGTCGGGTTGGAGTTGAAATCGTCGTTGTCGTTCGTGTATTGAACATGTTTTTCTACAAATCTTTACATATAGAACTTGGTGAACTGAATGAACTTTTATATTTTCTGCGAATCAAGAAATGGTAAAATATAGACAGAGTTTTTATTAAAATTGATTATTGTTAGAGTCATATTTTTATCATTTGTGTATTTGTAAAAAGTTCCATGTTATGGCAAATTCGGCTACTTTTTTACGGGAAGAAATCCTAACAAAACTAAACTATTAATATGCAGAAAAGTAATTAGTAATATTTTCCTATACAAATACATGTATGCATTTCTACTTACACCGCGTTCATATGATAAATGATATAATTTCAAATGATTAACATATTAATCATAAAATGAATACTTCCCGAGCGCAACGTCGATGATCTCGAAGATGCACTCACTTATACCAACGCGTCGTTTTCGTCACTTCGATATGTTTAATTTATGACTACATTAATCGCTAGCCAACCGATGTTCCGCATATACTAAACATATAATATACATAACTAAATTAGCATCTCTGAGTACCTCAACCAGTGGTATAATCCAATATTGTGAAAAGACGACTTTAGACTGCGCGATTCGGACGTATACTAAAATTTAAAATCTCGCATACGGATCATTTTTCACGACACACCGAAACACTAGAAATTTCTATATATAAGTAAAGAACTTAGTATTACAGAAAAAAAACGAGTTGTATAAGAATAAAATATTAGTCCATGGTGTCGTCATTTTTCATTTTATAATGCAAAAGTTTATTAAACCCCCGGGTTCCTTGAAATTCGAACAATTCGGTTGTCGTCTGGTCGACAACGAGTATATAAGAGAAAGAGAGAGACGCGAGGTTTCACAAAAGCCACGTTTTCATTAAAAGAAATAAATGGGCTTGCGAGAATGAGCTATTAAGAACTTCATTTCGTCGCGGTATATACAAAGACAGAGCGCGGTAAGAGAGAAAGAGGGAGAGAGAGAGAAACCTAACGTCTAAACGTAAAAATTAGACAGCAACTGCTACTTACATAATAAAACGTCATTATTACTTTTTCAACTAAATCAACTATATCTACCGCTTATTTTTTCGCCTAAAACTCACTCAAAATCCACACCACCTCACGATTTAATTAACCGGGTCTCGTCGAATGCGGTAGAAAACTCGTATTTCGAGATTTTAAGCGCACTTTTTTTTGCGCAATATTATAATAATAATAATAATAATAATGATAACGATATGACGAGATAGCCGGTGGGGGGGGGGGAGAAAAAACAAGTTTTATTGTGGCAAGCCCGCGCACGAATGAGCCGCAAGGATTTTTTGTTATATTCTTATCGTTTTTTCGGGTATACGAGAGAGAAAAGAGAGACGTTGTATATATATGTATATACACCTCGTAACAGCCACCGTTGCGTCAGAAAATCGTAATCGAGGCGTCGCCTGTGTGTATATATATGTATATACATCCACCTTCTTGTGTATTTATTATAAATACGCGTTGCGTAATTTAATGATAGAGCTGTGTGTACCAGCAGCACTTTCGCGCCGCATGCGCCTCTATATATGTATATATCTATGTGATCTTTTTGCGGAAAATTGGACAATCGTTTTTTTTTCTTTTCATATGAACGCGTATAGAGCCTGCAGCTCTAGCGTCGTATTCTCTTCGGTTAATTATTGTGATTGTTGTAATCTGCGAGCGCAGCGTGTATATATGTGTATAACGTGAGTTTGTTATATTCATGAGAATCGAGAGTGAATTTTGAACGCTCGGCATTAGAAAAACATTAGCGTTTTGTGAACGGTTCGTGAGAAGGATTCGAGTGAGCGCAAACCTTATCATTAACAATTTACGTAAGATATATAAATATATTGTGTATGTATGTATGTATGGTTTAGATTTAAAAAATAAGTTAATTTATCAAGTTGCTGGATATGGTCGAATATTAGTTGTAGGATAAGTCAGTTAATTTTAATGGACGTGTCGTGACACGGCATGACTATGCGCGCACGAGAAACCCATTTTACCCGAAATCTCAAGATGATTATGTAAGTCTTTAAAATTTATTATAATATTTTCTTAAAATCTGTAAGTAATATAACAAATTTCCTCTCCGCAAAAATTACGTCAACGGTAAACGTTTCTATTACAATGTATTCCATAATGATAAAGTTCGTTAAAAATGATCGTAACTTTTATGAAAGCTCATTTAATGCGCATAGCTATAACAACGTGAAATATCACATAAATTCAGATGGAATTCTAATTATCCGCACCTGAGATAACTCGATAATTATCAAGATTTCATTTCAAGCTAACAGTCTCACATCGATTTTTCAACATTACCACTGAAAAATGTTTACATGGTAATGCACTTTACATCATCTATATATAAGTCGACAATTACGTTATAAAAAATCCAATCATTCGCTTAATATAAAAAAACACTTTACCTTAGGCGGCGTAGGCGAGGGCGACGTGGGCGCAGCGATGCCCTGCTGTAGATGATACCTCTTGGGCCCTAGCATATTGGGCGCTATGAGGCTAACCGGGCCTACTGCCACGCTCGTCATGGTCATTGCACTTGCTCGTCGTACCACGAGTAATCCTCGCGTCTTCCTTCACCTGCCGGAGGATTAACTGCTCATGACCAAGAGCCGACAGATCCGCTCGCCAAAGGCTCATGCGGTCCGTGACACCGGACATCCTCATAGATCACCAGAGGTTTGATTCTGTAAATTCGAGAATGAGAAGTGTTTTCGTTAGTTTAATAATGGATATTTAAGATTTTTTTAATGGTTATTGTGTATATGGTGGATTAATTAATTAATTAGTTTATGATAAAGTTATTGTAATTCGATCTCTTTAAAGAATGATGAAGGAGATTTGAAGTCCTTTTGCGATTGGTAAAATCCGGGTGAATGAACCCTGCGGTTGGTCAACGGTGATATGAAGGTTTTTGCTTAAGATATTAGCTAATTGATCCAAATAAAACTCATAAAGTTTGTAACTGTATAAGTTATAAATAGAATTAATGACTTGGAATGTGATTTTGTTATGACAAAAAACTATGTTTATTTCATCTGTATAGTTGATAATGAAAGACTATGAATACAGTTCTGGTTACAAGATTTCTAACCACCAAATTATTGTACCTTAGAAACAAAATAAACTAAATACAATCAGTTTGAATAAAAAAATGTTGATTGTACAATTCAAGGCGAAGGAAAAACGCGCAATTCAACTGGTTCGCATTGTCAAATTAGAAGAATGACAATTTAATCTATGAAAAATCATAACTAATCTGATTAATAAATAATATATTTAACATTCGTACAATATAAAAAATCTTGGACTACATAAAACTATAACTTGAAGAAACTCACTACTCCTATTAACTTTCACGCACCTACCGAATCTAAAGATTCGTCACGGTACGAAAAGGAGACAAGAATGTACCTTGAAAAAAAAGCACACACGCACAGGCAGGCACAGACACACTACACAAGAAATTATGAATTTCGCCCCTTGCAAATTATTTGCGCAATTGCAGTACAGCGTAGCTTGTGCAGTAAGCGCGCAATGCAACGCGATCGCGTTACATCACTTGACAATGCGCGCGCGCCTGACGTAATTCCCCCTTTCGCTATCTGCAAGGCAAGAGCGATTTTCATCCTTGCAAAACGCCACAATTGTCAATCGAAATTACAGAGTTCAAACGTGTCTATATATATATACATACTCGTGTGTGTTAATGAAAATGCGTATAGATGTTAATCGCTATATATGATATAGGCATTATTATTCGTTACAGTTTTTCCCATAGCTATATACGCAGCGGGACTTTCACCTATGCGTATTTATAATGAAGGAAGAGGCGCCGCAAAGGTAAACAGTATACAACGCGTGATAATTCATATTGTTGTTTTACATCGGCTATATATATACGTGGATTGTGTTCTAATGTAATATATTTCGAAAATGTGTATATGTATATTGTCAAGTGGTGATTGCACGTATCCATATTAATGAAGTTTAGTATATACGGCGGAGGATAATGAACTTGCGGATGGGTTACCGCGAGAACGGTTGTCATAGTATTCTTCAATGGAGAATTGTTATTGTAAAGAAATCACCCATTTTCACAGAAACAATAAGTTTATAAAATTAAACAAAAAAAGAACATTTCAGTTTTAGTATTTCAGATACTAAACTACATTAAAAAAACCTCCTCTCTTTGTTTTCTACTCGCGAACCGATTAAAAAAAAAAAAGAAAAAATCGATCCAATCGACGACGCAACAAACCACTATTACACCGATTTCCGCAGACCCCAAACCAGCCCTGTGGTATATATATATACACACTCCGCAACTATATAACCTAACCGCATCATTCCCTCTCGTTCTTTCTATATCTCTCATATAACTGTACTCCCTCGATTTCTCGTTCACTACTACTTCGTCTAGAGCATTTCTCCTCCCCCTTTTCCTCCCGTCTATATACACTAAACCAGTCGGGGAAAAACTCCTATCGATATTACCACCGGCGATTCTCAACCATTCGCGCGCGCTATATACCAAGACATTATAAGGTTGTATATCGGCTAATAATTTCTCGAAGCGGATAAGCATCGAATGATGTATATACGGTGAAAAACGGTGAGGAGAGGACGCGGTCGACGACGACTATACCACCTGGTAATTGTAGTTTGTTGGGACGTCCGACGAGGTGACCTGATAACGGTGTATCTTTCTTGAAAGAACGGTTTGTAATATATATAGATAAGCACGCGATCGACCGGTAGTAGTATAGGTATAATACCTCGACGGTTCTGGAAAGTTAAGATATATATAAATATAAAGATCACATTGTTGGTAAGACGCGGTAGAGCGAAACTTTTATATCGCCACTTCCGCTGTTGTATTATGCATTGTTAAATGGCGCCGTTTAATTCGCAGTATATATATATATATATATTGTGGGCGCTTCGATGGGAACAACTGCGAGCTTCCGGTTCCCGATGATGAAAATGAGTGTTGAGATAGGAGAGATCGTAAACTTTCGTTAATGCACGACGCGCGTGTCTGCGCGCGTTTGTATATATATGCGAACACGACGTACACGCCTTTCAAAAGTGCACGCATCATATATGGATGTGAATTAAACAGTGTTTTTTTTTTAATATAAATATTGAAAAAAACATAAGAAACAGTGCTCTATTTTTTCACGAACCGGCATGATTTATGTCATCAAGAGTGCGAAGAAAGCGTGACATATATGTACATTTTATGTAACGATAAATAAATCATTATTTAAGAGCATATATGATTGTCGAATAGATAAAATAGTGACTAGACAATTGACACTAAACGGTTTTACCATTATCTTCGCGCTCTAACGAGCCACGCGTACACGCAGAGAGACTTTAAAAAAAAGTAATTAGAACGCAGCAGCAGCAAGAGTATATTTTTAAACATCTGATAAATCTACGTATAGATAAGCATTTCTTTCATTTCTCCTATACAATTACCAATTGACATTAGAAATCCTCCCAAACAAACGGAAAGAAATTTCTTTCATTGTTTTGACTCAAGCAACGCACGTAGGTATATATAAAATGAATAATTAATAAGATTTAATGTACGCCACTTGGTTGAACCTCCAAAAAAAAAGAAAACTTTTGTTCTCTTTGTTGTCGGCGGAACTTGGGAGTATGGTATCATATACTTGTGGTTTTACATGTGTCGCTGCGGAAAAAAAGTCTCTCTCACTGGTATCAAATTCGAAAGTCTTCCTGTTTTTGGTCGTGTTGCGTAATTCGGTATTTTAATATAGAACTTTTGTTGTGTATGTGTGTGTATGTGGCACAGAAATAGGCGGTTTATAAATTATACTCGAATGATTAGTTGCGAGGTACTTTCACGTTGTCGTATATAATATTTAAGAATCCATATTACTTACGTATACGCTGAGAAAAAGGTTTTTGGAAAATTTTTTAATTTTACTGCAAGCGTAATCCGGTCATATCCTGATACAAGTCACGTATTGTACTATTTAGCACGAGTGTGGAAGATGGTTATTTGCCCCATGCAAGTTATGATTTCGAATAATTTTCATAGTCCGATTGAGAATTAGAAAAAAAGTAATGTAAAATTTAATATAAAATAATTGAAAATATTGTCAGTCTCTAATGAGATTTTAAGACAAGTAATGATGCACTTATTATTTTTTTTAAATGATAAATGTTTTTCTCATTAAAAAAATAAAATACAATATTGTTTTTTTTTTTCAATTTAATACGATTTCGCGAAATTAGCAGATATTCGATCAAAATCGACCCTTATAGTTTTTTTATTATTATTTTTAACAATTTATCAAATAATACAGTTATAAACTTGAACATTCATAATACTTACAACTCATACCATTTTTTCGATTTTCCTATAAATAATTAACAGTCAACTTGTAGACAGTTTATGCTGTTTTCTATCTCAGCAATTAAATCTTTACATACACATGTTTCCGTATTTAAATCCTTCTTTCACGAGTACATAACTGTACTACTACGCGTATCACCATTACTAAACCTAAACTACTCCAAAAAAAAAAAAAAAAAAAAAAATAGAAATCACCGGGTCAAACAAAAGCTAACCACCGTCGCGTTATACACACATCCTCACAATTATCACCTTGGCAGCTCGTATATGACGCATCCGCGCGACGCTAAAATTAAAGTATCCCAAGTATAGACACACCCTACTAATCCCGAATCACACAGAAGCCATTATCTTTCTAGACAACGTATATATATATATATGAAGATGGAAAGTTCACCATGTATATATAAATATAGTTCGTCATATAGGCAGTTTTCACTTCCTCGACACGAGCGAAAACAAAAGTTAAAAATCTAAGGATCGACCCACATTATAAACACAGTCGCGGCGTTGATGATGATACACATATATATGTATACACAGGAAACAAACCCGTCATTAAATCGAGCAGCGAGAAGGTGAATCAAAAGAAAGGAAAAAAATTCTCCCATCGCCTTCTATAGGTGAAATGTATATATACACACACACACGTATATATGCGTGGGTTCGCGACGGAATTGGGGTAACGAGAAGAGGCAACACGGCGGCGTAGACGCTTGGTCAAAAAGGAGGTTATTGCGAGCACGCGGGTGAGAGAGAGATTCTCAGAAAGGGTTATATAGTAGTACGCGTGCGCGTGCACGATTTCACGCGAGAGTAACGCTACTTTCGCTTCTATACGACATTTCCGTTGCCGCACTTTGTAAATAGATTAATTGTCGTGTGTGTATGTGTAAGTGTTATCTGACGTTAATCTGAATGGGGTAATGGGCTTTTTTTTGGGAAAATTATCGTAAGCATATAGTATCATGGGTTATAACAAACATGTAGAATTTTTATCAGTCTATTAAAATTATCAACTCCAACAATTAAGTGTAAAACATTGTTTTCAACAATCAAAGCACGGTATATACTTTATCATTAGGTTCACAATCAGGTACATTATTTTCTGCAAAAAGGCTTATCAATTGTTTTTCCTAATTCTACTCTACAGTTGGACGTGACGCACGCGGAATGAGATTCGGTATCGCAATACGTTTTTCAAGTTATGTGTGTCTGTGTATAAAACATGCCGTTGGGTGAAATAAGATTAACCCTGGACTTAATTTTCAACCTGAAACACTGAAATTACGTGATTTTTTAAATGCAGATAAATTTGATTCCAAAAAGCTCGAACGTGTGGAGACAGGAAAAAAGAATTTTTTACCGTACAGTTCCAAAGGCGAAAGGTGTAAACCTCTTATAACCGTATTGGAATACAAACGTATACACATAATGCATAGTTCCTCGTTTCTTTTCACCTTCACCCTCACTGTTTCCTTTTTACGCAATATCTTCACATATATGTAGCCTTTAAACGGTATACGCGCGTACTCGTTAAAATCAATGATCCACGGTCGAGGCATGGTTTCTCTGCCTTTGTGTTATACATGCGTATGCACTTGGAATTACTCCAAATAAGTGTAGTTGCCAGGCTGCTGCCGGACGAAGAGTTCGTGAAAAGTTTAGGTAAAAGTTGGCACTGTTTTAGGTGCTGCAATTTCCGGGATATGTGGGTAATGGGCAACAAGTTAGTGGACATAGTAATGTTGTTGGTTTAAAGGTATATCGAGATTTTTAATAAATTATGAGGTTTTCCAGTTATCCAAGTTGGATAACATGAAAATTCTTTCCAACCAGAAAGTTGATATATAATAACTAATCTTGGTGTTCCGCAGGGGTCAGTGCTTGGGCCACTACTGTTCTGTTTATATATTAACGATGTACAA
>JAWWEQ010014907.1:0-32735 GCA_035583055.1 Torymus tubicola | reverse complement strand
TTATCGATTCTTGAAATAAAAATGTAATGTGCCCTAAAAAGCTTCCCAACTATATGGCCCCGAACGCTGAAACTCCATGTTAAAAAACAAGTATTATGAAAATTAGAATAAAAATCTCTTATGATTGACTATTCAACTGTTTGTTTTTGAATTTTATCGATTCTTGAAATAAAAATGTAATGTGCCCTAAAAAGCTTCCCAACTATATGGCCCCGAACGC
Source organism: Torymus tubicola (assembly GCA_035583055.1). Taxonomy (NCBI): domain Eukaryota; kingdom Metazoa; phylum Arthropoda; class Insecta; order Hymenoptera; family Torymidae; genus Torymus; species Torymus tubicola. The sequence continues at coordinate 32,515 of JAWWEQ010014907.1, read as the reverse complement.
TGAAACTCCACGTTAAAAAACAAGTATTATGAAAATTAGAATAAAAATCTCTTATGACATGTACTCTTCAATATTCTATATTATTTTTATTAGAGGCCATTTTAGAAATATTTTGTTCAATAAAATGAACATTTATTAAAAAATAACATCACGCTAAGGCGCAGAGATATATCTGTACAGAATCATTCATATCGGTATGTAAAAAATAAAAGTTTGTTTATCTTAAATTCATACTATTTTATTAGAATATTTCATAAGTATCTTTATTTTATACATATATACTGTTAGTTTCTGTTGGCTCCTCAGTTAAGCAAGCAATGTCTCTCATGTTTCTTTAAATACTCAACCTAGATAAGAAAATTGAGAAGTGATAAATACTATGTTTAGCTTATTTTGGAATTAATGCTAAATGATATATTATAATGAAACGTACCGCACACTCGTAATATCTGTTTTCGTACACGTTAAATCCACATGCTTCTGTAATCTCGTAAAAACATATTGCGTTGACCATAGAAACGAACTGTTCTGATGTACTTTTTACAAGTCCCTTGATAAGAACCTTTATAATCTGTTAATTAGATAACTTTATTAGGATTAATGGAAATTTCTTTTTTGCAGAAACGTCTATGATATCTTAAAAATATTTAAACAAAACTTTAAAATAAAAAACATTTCTACCATTCAAATAATACAAATTTTATATATATTTTCGATTACCCAACAATTATTTATTACTAATAAGAATCAAATTAATGATAAAACGCGAGTATAAACAACAAGCCGTACCCTTATCATGTTCCTTGGTTGTTCATTCTCTACAGCAGCTATCGCAATAGCGAAGAATAGAGCTAAGGTACAAAGGACAAAAAAACATCGAGCCATTTCGATGTCTGCGGCTTTTGTTGTATATGTTCTGATGAAACTAAAAGTTGACTTTACGTAGTTTTCATGATTCTACGATACTTATACTGGAACGCAGTCGTGAATTGTATGAAAGAATTATATTCTTTATTGTTCTACTTTATCATTAAGTAAAAGCGTACACGTGTACAGATCTGTGAATAGACAATGTGAATGAAAATCTATTACATTTTTAAATACACGCAAGATATCAGTTTCTACTTATCGATTAAGGCTGAAAAGAAATTGTAACGTAGCTATTTTCGGAATTTTTTATTCCAGCATACAATACGTATAATTCATACTAGAAAGTTTTGTTATCTGTTACTAAATTAATGATTTTTAAAACGTACATATAGACATCTTGAGGCTCGTTATGTTTTCCATTAACCAGTTATAACTAAGAAATTTATTTATTGATGATTGATTATATTGATTTTATAGTTTACCGCATTGACATTAATTTAGTTGGTTGATAATTATGTATAAAATAACAAGCGGAATTCAGTTAATCAGTCGGTTATGTGACGCAATTAGTATGCAACGGTTACAAGATGGATATATGTACAATTATGCAAAATAAGAAGAAACTAGACGAATACAATTAGAGGGGCATATTCGGAATAAGTGCATATTATGATTTTTTAATAGATATGTCTTATGTTTATGGCTAATACTTGTATAAGGTATTATTATTCTATAGAAATGTATATGGCTAATTCTCTATCAAATCGAGAGATCAAAAATAGATTTCTTTCATATCTCGTAGACATTATTTTTTCACAATTAAAGGCCTGACTATATACAAATGTATTAAGAATAGAAAAGTCGATTTCTCGGAAACACTTGTGTAACACACGAACAACTAAAGCAACTGTAACTTGTACATCCGACTGTAGTAATAGATCGAGAACGTATTGTTCAAATACTAAAAATAATATATTTATTCTAAATAATTCTTATGAATCCATACAGCCATTATAAGATTCTTCATTCAATTTTTATTAATCCATTCATTCATACATCCGTTCTAACTTTAATTATAGTATATGAATAAAGTAAAAAATGTTTAGACTATAAATAGTCAGTGTCATTTTTCTCAAGCAATCACAAATCGATCACATACCGATCAAAATGGCTCGCTACATCGTTGCTCTCGGTGCTCTCGCCCTGTTCGCCATGGTTGCCACGGCCCTACCTGTAGAAGAGGACGAGAATTTGGACTTTAGCGGTCTCATCGACACAGAGATATCGAACTTTGAAGGTCTTGAGGTTGAGAACCAGAGAGGAGTGATGCAGGTATGGAATTATTGGTTGAAGAATAATTATAGATATTTTCGATTAAACAAAGATATAAATATTACCGATACAAGAACTCTATGTTTAAAATAGTTTAAAATGACTTTATTCGAAGTTCTATTCAAAAGATTGCAATTTTTCTTTAATAATATATAAACTCTTATACAACAAAAGTAATCATTTATTTATTTTTATTTATTTGTTCATTCCCATTGTATTTCGGGATTTAACTCAATAATTTAATAACCATCGCATGTAATAAATTTTATAATGAAATTATATATAATTTACAGTTTGTGAAAGATAAGTTCCTTAAAGGACTTAAACAATATGTCAAGGAAGAGTTTATTAGCCGAATTAAAGCAGGTTGTGTATTTGAAGTGCCAACAAAATGTGGTTTTAATATTTTGAAAGTAAAGGAATACTACACTTGCGCGGTGAGTTTGAGTGTTCAATCCTGTTTTTTAAATTTGAATACGATTTGATTTTGTGTATAACTATTTTAAATTTTAATTATCAGGGCAAATATTTCAAGGATAACAAGGAACAGTGCTTGAAACCAAAAGTTTAAATAACTTTTAGTTTTTGAACAAAATACATTTATGTAGAAATCAACAAACCAGCTTGTAACGTCTTAATAAACTTATATTTATTTATTTACCAATCAAAATTGTATGTTTTATTTTCTTATACGTCAACATAAGTTATTATTTCAAAAACATATGAAGCTTGTGACTTCAATGTCTACTTTATCTCTCAAAATCTTAGAAGGATATGATCGTCATCACCAAAGATATTTTTCGTTATATACATTTTCCAGTATATTTCGTGACCAGTTTTGAGTTCGGGATATGTAACATTTTTCTAGATTTTCTCATATACGCATATATTAAAATAAAAAATTAATATTTGCAACAGTATGCAATTATAAGTTATAATGTACAAAACACTCGTTTATAATAACTTTCTATTTAACGGATAAATTTTCCATATTTAAGGTAGCTTCAGAGACACTATTACTCAATAATATCGATGAAAATCAAACTTTAGAAAAAATATATAGTTGAAACTTTCAACTTTCATTGTCGTAAAGAAATATAAGATCAACATTCAAACAAGCGAGAAAATTGCATTACAAATTGTTTATTTTGAATGTTATAATAAGATGTCACGGCCTGCCGTGCCGATGTCAGCGATAACAAAGCAATTAAGTGCTTTGTTATTTAAACAGAAGATGGCGCCTCAATGCAGGATTTGAGCTGGAGCGTGATAAGCAAACCTAGGGAGAGAACCTAGCATCAATATTATTGTTATCGTTCGGCCGTTGACCGGAAAACGCGCGCGAAATGCCGGCTTCGCGATATTGCGAGGATACAACATGGAGTTAAAGTTGTTTCGCTGATTCAACCTCGGGGTACTCTGAGGCCGGAAAATGTAATTAGTGAGGTGTAACATCGCGTTCTTATAGTGTGAAGGACATGATGAATAACAAGAACATACGACAGGCTTGTTTCACCTGTCGTATTACTGCGTCGCTCGTCTTCTCGAACTGGTGCGCTCGCCGTCAGCCTTTTTGAGAGAATTATTGAGGAAGCGATGTTTACGGGAAAGCCGAATTTGACGAAGGTAAGCGTGCACGCATTTATCGCGCGTAACCGGACAGACTCGTCGATACCTGAACAACGGCATCCGTTAGGCGTTGTCGCGCAGAGAGCGTGACTGTAGAAAGTGCGCAGGTTCTGAAAATAGATTCATGAAAAATATTGTTTGAATTTTGCTTGTCGGCGGTTTGCAAACAGCAAGTGCGCACAGTGAATGCACAGACGAGAAAATATTGTAGCCTACTGTGTGTATCGCGCACCGAGCGCGACCTATCTCTCAATACACTTGTCGTATGTAATGCGTGATGTAGAATACCATGTACTTATGTGTAGCATATATGGTAAGAAATAAAAGCGCGAGATACGTTCTCGCGTGTTGCACGCGGTAAGACATCAGATTAAGTTCGCAACTGCATGACGTTGTAGCATCAGCGACTTAATGTGGTTTCAAGGTCAATCAAAGGTAAACCGAAAGACCCCAGGTTCGAAGCACCAAGACGCATAGGTGAACGCGCCTTGGTGGCTAAAAACTACCCCGTCACAAAGATAATAACAAATGACAATAAAGTAATAGATTGTCCTACACAATTAATAGCTAATCACGCAAATTCATATTTCTGTAATATTGGCAAGAAATTAAGTGACCGAATTGTTAATCCTAAGGGTAAACAATTATCTCTATCACAAATGAATGAAAACTCTATTTTTATAAGACCAACAAATAATATAGAGATACTAGAAATAATTAATAATATGAAAATGAAAAGTGGTGGAGTAGATAATATTAACATGGAGACATTTCAAATCTTATCATATACAATAGTGAATGCGATAACATATATCTCACATATTTGCAACCTATGTATGGAAAAATCGATAAGGCCTAAAATCAGCTGAGGAAATCTGAAATTACAGACCAATATCCTTAATTTCGAATCTGGCTAAAACTCTATAAATAGCATATTACGATATATGTGCCTCGCTGCGCTCGGAACTATACTGTGCAATAACGGGCTAGTAAGGCACAAGTATCATACACTATTTTATAGCATCTGCTTGCCCTAAGCCCGCTGTCACACCTACCCGTGCCATAAGCTGTTCATTTTTGGATGCAATTTTAAATTTTGCGCTGATCCTCTAAGCAGTAGGCACGGCGTAACGTCGCTCCGATCGCTGCCTCGGCCGTTCACTTACGCGGCTTATATCTTGGTAAACAATCGTAACTTGTCAACAAGAGCAATTCTCCGGTTGGCCATTTTTGGACTACCATCGCCAGTAATCGTAGATCGATTGTTCGCCAATTTGGGAAAAGTAGTGTACCATTTTATTTCATATCGGGGGATTTCTAAGCCAAGCCGCAATAGATACTTATTCAAATTGCAAAATAAATATAACATAAGTAATAAAAATTTAAATAATTTCTAAAGCCATACACTACCGGTCAAATAGTATTGCCCACCCTGATCCAAAATAGGTAAAGATAAAATTTTTATATCTCTGTCAAAAATCGATAGATTTAAAAAAACCCGACGCCACTTTAAAGTTTAAACCAATACCTTATAAATACAATCATAGTTTTTTCAATAGAAACTTCAGTTTTTTATGTTTAATAAAAAAATTTTCATATTGTATAACGAATTTCCTGCCAAATACGTCGAAATTGGACAGAAAGTGTATACCTACAAAGAGTAAGGATATAATAAAATTATATTAACTATACATATTATAAAAGTGTAATTCGCTTAATTAATTTGTATCACATTTTCTTTTTTCTACCTTTCTCAGGGAAAAGAAAAGTTACGTTACGAGCCTAACATATAAATTAATAAATTTCTTTTCACACGATCAAATAGACGATGCCCTTCTGACAAACAAATTAAAATTCTAAATGATTAAAATCATTGATTTATAAAAATACAAATATAATTTAATTTACTACAAATTATTATTCGCATACGCAGTTATTAGTAATTTGTAAAGTGATAGAATAAATATTTCGTGTAACTCAACTTTAAAAAACACACACACACTAATTGTCAAGAGTTAGAATTTTTTGAAAATTATTCAATCTTTATGTTTTTTTAACTCAAAAACTTAAAACTTTTTGTATAAAATATTATATGTAAATAAGTTTACAAATTCCAATAAGAATTATTAAAAATTATTTTTTCATCAATAAAAATTTTCTTTTGTATCAATATTTTGAAATACAATATTTAAACTATGAAAAAGGTGTATACTAGGTTGATTTCACCCCAGAAAGCAAAATATTTATTAGAATATTATCTTGAAAATGGTACCATGATGAAGATGGAATAAAATCACTGAAATAAGTTATGTGCAATTATGCTGTAAAAACACTGAAAAAGCATTATTTTCACTCACTATTTATTGTAGTGATTTTTAAGAGCAAGTGAGTCTGCCCCATTTTTCTCTGGGTATCGTCTTCAATGGCCTAGACACGACATGAAGTATAATAGTCCACTTAAGGCCCATTATCGTAATATATTGTACTATAATCTTACACTTACATTCAATTTATTCGACTTCCATGTATTTTCGAAGTCGTCGAGTCTATGTTAATTCTCTAATTATCATTCTTTATCGTTCTCTGTAAAGTATTTCCTATGAGTCATAAAGCTTCATGGAAGTAGACTAGATCATAAAAAGATTAAACCGGCGACTGTTTGGTGGACCCCGTAAACTATAATTATAAGAAAGAGTTGTTTGTCAATACGTCTTCACGCATTGACGATTCTCGAGTCGGAGTGTAGTATTAAATCGTAGCGGGGGTCATCGATAGGGGGTGTCGAACGATACAAAGACCAAGAAAGCATTTACTATATTTTCATAGATATTTTGAAAAATATCTTTATTGTCATTATTTTCTATCTCTCTCACTCTTCTCCATTATAACAAGGCTTTTGCTGGTTATTTATTTACTAAAAAACTGACTAATTCTAAAACCTCTTAAATTGATAAAAACTAGCTTAAATGTTTGAATAATGGAAGAAAAAGTGTTTCATGGGAGGCTCAAAACTAAATAAGCGAAATGACCATTTTATGGCCAGTCCCTAATTTAAATGACCATTTAATAGATAGAAAATATTTTAGATTTCTACCAGGGTAGTGGAACTACTAAATGTAAAAAATTGTAAAAAAAACTATAAAAACGGGTAAAATAAATTTGAAATGGGAACGATAATAACAGTTATTAGTCTTTATTAATATTAGACTTTATTTTATACCAAAAAACCTATTAAATTTATATTAAAAAGAAAAATTATAAACAAAACGTATGAATTTTTTGTGAAAAATACTGTAATTGTAAAAATCTATAAATTTATAAATTGCAGTAAAAGTCATTAAATAGTTGATTAAGCATGATGAATTGAAATAATAGTAAATTAATGTAAAAACCTGTAAAACACTTATGAACGTAAATGACTATCATTAACTATTTACGACCATCCTATTTCGACCATCAAGATTACTTATAACTAATTTTTTAAATGTTATTATATAAACGGCATCTTTTACACCATGTAGATCGTGTAGACAAATTTTTATTACTCATCAAGAAAGTAGAATAGAAAATTCAAAATCATAAAAATAGTATTAATAACATCCATTTTTTTAAAATTTCCGAACAAAATTGGGTGATATTTATACTACCACAAAACATAATTTCACATATATCTTATTCATCACTCTTTATTCGACGAGTATTTACACATATGCAGGAAAATATTTTGCGTTGGAAGGAAATTGGTTAATTACCTTATCAATCTAGGTTTCAAGTTATTGTTGCGAAAAAGTTGAATGTAAAATAAATTTAAACTATTAAATAATTAGCCATAAAAATTATTTTAAATAATATTTATTATTTATTTTTAACAATTTGGATTAATTATATTTAAAAAAAATAGAAGAAAAATTAATATAATAAAAATAATCGATATTATTTCGTGCACGTAAAAAATAATATATATTTCATTAGTGATGCCAGAAAATCATAAGCAGCACCTCGAAATTTCATTTAGCTTGCTGCTGTTCCTTAATGATGCAAGGAAAGGAGGGTAAGCTGTTTTCGTCGTATGTAAATTATCTTTATGAACCTCTCCATCTTCTCACGCATTAATTACTGTGTTGGCTTGAATGTGTAAACTTAAGATTATGTGTTCGTAGGGTGCGTCTGACGTTGAATGTATTGGAAATCATTAAACATTTCTAGTAAATTACTGGTTTATGGTTTACAATGTTTTTTGTACTTTGCTGTTACAATATTTCATATATTTCTATTTTTTACTCAAAAATTTACTACTTTTTAAACTTATCCGAAAAAGTAACCTTTTTCTTTGTCATAAAACATTTTCCATTATAAGCATTTAAGAAAAATTTAAATATTTAAACAAATTTTTACATTTGCTATTTTTAACAATAAATAATGATTATTGTAATCAATTAGCGTTAGTTATTATTGAGTACTTAACAGTAAGCGCTTAACACGCTATTTATACTTATATTGCGTCCATTTATCTTTACAAGATCATGTGATATTATACAACTTGTTCCGGAAATCCATGTCTCTCTATATACACCATTGTATAGAGGGTAACATTCTGATGAAAAAGTTCTTTTACCATTTTTCGAGATTTGTTTATTTCAAAAATAAATTATATATAAATATCGCATTATGATTACAGATATACAATTCCTATTGAAAATGATCAATTTTGACATTAATTATGAAGCTAGTACTCCTCATATCGAAAAATGATGGCGGAACTTTTGGTTCTGAATTTCACCCTCTACGTTGAAGTAAAAAATGCAAATTTTACAAAATTATTTTCTGAACGGGAGTTCAGCTTGCATTTCCTTCCTTTAAATTGTATAAATTAGAAATTTATATAAAGGTTATCATAAAGACGTACTAAATTCAATTGGATATATAATAATTAAATATTTATTTACTATAACATAAAGATATTAAATTACATAATCATTAAACTGATTATTTAAATAATTCAAAATATGAAATGTTGATACAAGATAGAATACTCTTAGTTCTTCATGCAACGTTCCTTGTTGGTTTCGAAGTGGGCAAGCTAAACATAAAAATGACAATGTTAATGAAATCATAAAAATACTAATTTTGATAACGTTATTATACTATGCAATAATTGGTACGTACCGCGCACTTGTAGAACTTGCCCTTGAATATGTTCCATCCACACTGTCCAGGAAGCTCGTACAAGCAGGCAGTGTTGATTTTGTCAATGAATTCTTGCGATACGTATTTCAGGAGACCCTTACCGACAGCTTTTAGGAACTGTAGAAAAGTTTTTTGTAGAGAGAATTTGTTTCAATCACATCTATATTATCTTTATATCGTAGTATATGAAAATTCAAGATCACCAATTATTATTAACTCTTGTATTATATTATATAGATTTTTGAGAATAAAAAAATTCAAATTAGATATTCTTTAGAAGGACAATTAAATTGCAATTTTAATCGAACAAAGATATATTGATGAAATATTTGAAAGCTACAAGAACTGTGAAAAATAAAAGCCATTTTGAGAAAAGTTTTTTAAATATACCGATTTGATGCCTCTTTGATGTTCATCCTCCAAGTCTCCGTCAATTTCGTCGATATCCAAGTCAATGAAGTCATCATCAGCAGGTGCGGCGAAAGCGACGGCCACAAAAAGGGCAAAAGCACAGAGGGCGAGGAATAACTTTGCCATTTTACTGTTTACTGAGATTTCGAGTTTCGAAATGATGATTATCCGAGAAGGTGGCGCGATATTTATACTCGAGGATAATATAGATTATTGCATATATGTTTTCTGCTTCCTTTTCAGCTCGTGTTTGCACAGATGTTGGAAAATGATAATTACATTGATGGTGGAAGGAACTTATCAATCTTTTCATAGAACTGCAGGTAGCATCGCAAATTTAATAGTGTTTAAATTATAAAATTTTGATCAATATATAATTTTTTCTAAGAATGTATTCAGTTCTACTGATGTGCAAAATGGACTTTTCACACTCAATAATAAGCCTTCCAATACGTATTTTCTTTTCACTTGTCAAAAATAGAATAAATTAATCAAGTAAAAAACTTTTATATTTGAATATAATTTAAGACATTATAGCCTATTTTTTTATAGAAAATGTAAATAAATTAAAGAATATTAAAGGCAATTCATATATATTAAAAATGTATATAGTAAATAAATAAAACTTGTTACAAAATATTTATTCTGTTAATTTTTCACAGTCAAATAGTTTCATATTAACTAGATTTAACATAACAAAGAAATGAATGGGACTACGTAATTCTTCGAAGTTTAATTCCTTTGAGAAGTTTAGTTACGTTTCGAAAGCACACTTACATTATAATATATGAAATTACGAAATAATGTCAACACAAGTGATGGATGTGTCCGCAGTAAAATTGATTCTTTATCCACTTTTCTATTATTTATTTATAGTTACATCAAGTAATAAATTATTGACGAATTCAAACAAAACTATACTCAAAAATAAAATAAGTATAATAAATTTTATATTACATTTTTATAAGAATATATTTTATATTGTTTTTTTTATTATATATGATTTCATAGTTTTCAATAATTAATAATATAATATGTGTACTTTTTCTTACTATCATTAAATCATGTTGATAATAATTTGTCATTATAGTGAGTGGATATGTATATAAGATGGTTCTGGCGAGTTAACAAAATGGAAAGGTAAGAAAGAAATAAAATGCCCACTAAAAGTACGAATCTTAAATTTCGTATTTTTTCAAGTCATCAAGGGAACTACAGAATAAAAAATTTTTTTAAATTTAAATTTAATGTTTGCAGGTTCTTATTGAGGAAAAAATCTTTTTTTCGTCTTTTTATAAAAATGGGCCTATTTTGTAAAACCACCTAGAGAGTATAGCTTTTCAGTTATATAATTTTATTCTATAATGAAAATATCTTGCAGTGTGGTTAATTTTTTGTCCCGTAACATGAGGATCTAGTAAGCTGTGCAAATGTCAACTAAGTTAGCAATTAATAACTATATTCTTGTATTAACTTAATTATGTATATGCAATTATAAAATGAATTATTAGATTATTTCAAAAGTTAAAAAGAGCTTTCTCCAGGGGCTTCTACATTGGGCGAGTTGAACATAAAAACTGTAATACTACACGGAGAGAAATTTTCTAGTAAATTTAACCAGTGGGCTTAGTAATCAAGGGACAGACCGCTAAACTCCCAAAAATTACCAGTTTTTCTAGTAAAATTTACTATAATTCTAACAAATTTTAGTAGAAAAAATGGTAATTTTTGGGATTTTGGCGGTCTGTCCCGTGATTACCAAGCCCACTGGTAAAATTTACTAGGAAATTTCTCTCCGTGTATTAAAGTCTTCTTTCTACAAATTTTAATAAAGTAGTTGAACTTTATTATTGAAATCTACGGGACACTTATAGAATTTAGATGCACTATTGAATTTTTCCATAAATCCTTTCGAGCCATCAGTAGTCTCTTGCCACGGGCTTTAGAAATATAACCAATTTTTTCAAAAACAAATAAATAATATAAATTTTTTAGAAATGGCGTGTAAAATGTATATAAAAAATAGTACGCCAGACAACTTTTATAAATTCAATAGCTTATAAAATGAAATTATATATTTTTGTGCACATATTTTCGACTTTCTTTTCGAACTATATTTGTATGTACAGATATAGAAAAAATTTAATCCCATTTATGGTAGAAGAAATTCTCTGGCTTTATCTAGCAGTTCACAGCCATATAACTAATTTTGTCATTCAATCAAATTCAAATTATGGAATTTTTTCCAGCTTTTAATATTTTTTCTAAAAAGATTATGTTATTCATCCATAATTCTACATAAGTATATTTTAGAATAATTACCATGTTTACATTATAGTGTAATAATCTATTAGATATAGACTTCTTATCATGTAATTGAATAACACGCTCAAACTTAATGATTGAAGCCTTTTAATTAACAAAGAAAAATTTTTTTTATAATATACATTTTAACGCTTTAAATAAATTAAAACATTGCGCAAGTTTAACGTAAAAAAATATAAAATTTAAGTTAATCAATAAAAATTTTTGAAAAATGTTAATAAACGTTTATTGTTGGTTATATGTTAACATAAAAAAGAAATTACCAGCTTTATCCAATTCTTTAAATTTAGATTTCATTCAAATTATCAAATTGCGCAATGATTTTTTTACAAATGATTCATATATCCGCAGTTGGATATAGGTTTGGTGTCTATTTAAATTACTGTTGAATTTACTCATGCGTTTCTATTGATCAGATGAGTAATATACAATAAGTCAATCAAATACTATTATAATACAAAGTATTATACAAAGCATATATACACATACATTAAAATCCATTATAACACCGAACGTAATATCAAACACTTAACTTTTGTAAATATAAAGTTCAATAATATTTATAATATATGACTTTTTTTATGCGTCTTGTCTCTTTTTCATAATTTTTTTCTTTTCAAACAACTTGCAAACGATAGTCTTCGCTCTTCCGTAACAGAATTTTCATATAAATAACTTTACAGAATAGCCATCCTGTCTAGAACCTTGAGATCGAAGAATTTATAAAAACTGTTGAAGATAAAGCTTCATGCGACCACGAATAAAACCACTGGCAGAGGGAAAACCATTCGATGGTAACGCAATAAGAAGCAGCCCCTCGTAATCGTAAAGAGCATTTTTTCCATGCGCATATGTGCGAGTTCGCCGCCTCGTTGCGCATATTCAGCGGAATATAAAACGCATCGTGATCATAAAAGTTGATTCTTCACAAATTCAGCGCCAAGAGAGAAAAGGGAAAGAGAGAGAGAGAGAGAACAACCATGTATACTTTGGTATGAGAGTAGTAGCCGTTGTTCGCAGTCTTGTTCGAGAAACTTAATAATGAAACGGCTGTATCTTCGTAAAAATTCTAAAGTATTTGACTGTGAAACGTGGACCGACCGTTATTCATAATTATATCTGAATGTAACATTAAATTTCTAACGATGTTCTATATGGTATTTAACGTTCTTTCCGTTTTCGACAATATTTATTTGTTATGTACGACAATTTTAAAACCAAAAACGTTTTACGATTCTAACTTTTACGTCTAATATATGAATATTTTATATGAAAAAAATTCTAATTTTCTTTATTTTTAATTTTTTATCAGAAGTTTAAAACTCAATTTTAAAATTAATGATTCTCTTTTGTTTGACAGATAAAAGTTGATATTCATAGATTTTTTTTTATTTTTTGAATATTTTACAATACCTTATATTTTTTTATTTTTCTAAAAAAAATCGCTATCAAGTTATATTATTCATAATATTAAAAAAAAATTGGGCTCGTAACACAATATAACAATATAACACAAATTCTTTCATAAGATTTTTACAAAATTTTATAAAAGGGCCAACTTAAAGACTTTTACTTACAACTTAAACAACGTAAAGTCCAGAAATATTTTTTATTTTCTGCTATACACAAGACGTTGATTCTGTAATAAACTTTTACAGCTCAATATAAGGTATTCCTATTAAAATATTCAAAATTTCATAATTTTCACATTTAATGTGAAAATTTAATGTGAACATTTAATGTGAAAATTTGGTTTCTTCACAAATGAGCTCATAGGCGCTCACATGAGTGCTTTTTCGGAACAATTATGTTTAAGTTTTTAACAATCTGAATATTCTATACGCATTAATGGACATCGAGTTTACAGAAACTTTTTTGCGGATGATTAGATTCAAAGAAATGATAACATATAAATTTTCATTTAGTTTATAATAGAGATTAAAAATGATCAATTATCCAATATTACTATTTAATCTCATAAGGTCTAGAGTTTATGAATGATTTTATATAAACAGACGTTCACAATAAATATTAAATTTTAGATATCTGTAAACTTTGTTTATATTATACAGTTGATATAATACGTGACTCTATTCTAAGTTTTTTTATTTACACAATTAAATTAAATGTATTGCGTACACAAAAATGCTTTTGTTCTAGCTTTTGACTACTTGTGTATTGCTGCTTGAAGGTATGGACAATATTTAAAACTATAAAGTTACGATCATTACGTATCACATAATGCTGAAGAGATTAAGGTAGTTCTATATGTTTACTCTTAAGTCAATTGAGTAAACTCCCCCAAAAAATTAAAAACCTGTTTTATTTTTATGATTTCAACATTGATAAATTTAAGTCTCAAATAATTAAAATAAATAAAGATAGTTTTTGTAAAAATTTGTTTTGTTAAAAATAAATAATATTTGATGTATATATATACGCCACTTACGCCGTCGACTGCGAGAAAACGAATATTATAAGGTGGTTCTTTCACGACTTCCCTAGTCAAAACAGTATTAAATAAAGAAGTTACCTAAACTTAAAAAAAACAGTTGAAATGTGATTTATTTATTTAAAATGATAGAGATAGTCAATATATTATAATGAAAGTGTATTTAACATAATTAAAACAACTTTTTTAACAAAATGTCGATATTTTAGAAACAGTATAAACCATCATTGATAACAAATCTTAATATTATTTGTTTCTTAACCGATTTTAATTTTCGAGGTCTCATTTTGATCCTTAAGTCATTTCATGGCGACTTACCCATCAACAAATTTTAAAGTATTCAAAACCCAGAAAGTTATAGCCAATTGAAAAAAAACTTATTTTTATAACCTCCTTCATGATTTATAAACAATTGGCTATAACTCTCTTGGCATTAAATACTTTAAAATTTTTTCATGGGTAAGTCCCTATAAAATTACTTAAGAAACAAAATAAGACCTCGAAAATTAAAATCGGTTAGGAAACAAAAAAGATTAAGATTTGTTATCAATGATGGTTTGTGCTGTTTCTAAAATATCGACATTTTGTTAAAAAAAGTTATTTTAATCATGTTAAATACACTTTCATTATAATATAACAATTAATATCTCAGAAGATCGTGTGGCTTGGTATATTCATTTTCTACTCGTCACAAAGCTTGAGATCTGTACTTTCTGTACTTCTTTTTCTGATTTCATCCGCAGCGTTTCTCGATATAAACGTAAAAGGTTTTTACTTAAAAAGAATGATTTGCGTATCGCCATGTGTTAAATAAGTACCATTTTCAGGAATTTTTTTTCTCGAAAATTAATGTGGCAACCGGGGTTGAAAAAAATATTAAAAAATTTGTTTTGATCTAATGATTAACATATATTTTTTTGTTACTTGTAGAATCACCTTAATGAATGTAATAAATAATAATAATTAACTATTACTTATGAATAATATAATCATTATTTATTCTTAAAATCTATATTTGTTTCAATGTAACATTGACCTTTAAAGGGCTGAAAAGACACTCTACACTTGGCCAATCCATGATATTTACAAGATACATTCGCTTACAGAAATTATTTTTCTGAAATGTCGGTACTTTTAAGGGAGGTACGATTTTCACACATACACACATACGTACACGCACACACATACACAGATTTAGTTCATAAATTTTTCAATGATTTCATATAATAGATTTTCCAAAAATGGCACCTTCTAAAATTTTTCATCATTCGAGGATATTAGTGGATTCAGAAATCGTTTGATACAGTTATAGGAAATTCCTTCCATCGCAATTGTTCTACATTAATCTGTGTAAACATCTGTCAGATAGGAAGTTAAAAAGATTTGAATACATGATAAAATTGAATTTAAATATCACGTGATTTATTTCTTGGTTGTACTTGGCTGTATTTGAATAAGTCTATTATAAAATTAATACTTCTTAATAATACTATATTTTATCATTTTTAAACAGGATTTTGCTTTTCATTTTGTATTCACTTTTTCTACAAAATTTCTACAGCGCATTCTCGTACTCCTATATTTTCACAATGCGCTCTATTTATCTATACTATACGTACTTCTATTTTGAAATCATCTTGAATTAATAAATTAATAATTTATTTATTATCAATTATTTTAATCTGATAAGCAAACGCTACCTAACCGAAAATTTTAATTGTCATTAAACACTGTACATTCCAGTTATTTTGAACATAAAGGAACCGATTTATTTACTTAATAATTTTTTTGTATTCAAATAATTAACAAAAAACTTATTTAGTAAGAAGTATAGACATCTATGCGCGATATAACAATGGAAATCCACATAATGAGAACATTTTTGCATCTGTGTAAATACAGTACACAACAATACATAACAAAGTACATATCAACTTTAGAGGAAGTTACGAAAGTAAAATATAAATATCACGTCACATTCTTGATCAATCATTAATTTGAGAACCGGAATCTCTGGAGTCTTTGCGTCTTCGCTCTCTTCGTCGCCGTCGCAATGGCTCAGCCCATTGATGATCTCGATGACTTCGATTTCGACGAGTAGCGGGAGGTGTGGCACCACGGACAATCTAACTTATTGAACAACAATCTAACTTAAAGAAAAACAATTAGTGAAAAATTTTCGTGATGATATTTGAAATTTATTTTGTACTAAAAACAGTTTAGTTACCTTTTATTTGCATAAAGAGTTACACAAACATGTTTTGAGTAAACAATAACTTAAAAACCAAATAATTAAATTTCAACAACGAGTAAATTTAATAACTTCGTTTTTACATATGGGGCTTGACCGCTACTGCAAAAACCGTTACTATATACTGTATCTTATACACTAACTAGGGGA
This sequence comes from Torymus tubicola, assembly GCA_035583055.1. Lineage (NCBI taxonomy): Eukaryota > Metazoa > Arthropoda > Insecta > Hymenoptera > Torymidae > Torymus > Torymus tubicola. Next base: position 15,908 of record JAWWEQ010014907.1, on the reverse strand, counting down.
CTAGGCCCTTCTGCGCACTACGCATGCCAACCCCAAACTTTTGTTCTTTTTGTTCTGTTATCAAGATATGTTATAAAATATTTTCTCCTCTGTTACGGTACAATTTAAGACGTTCATAATTAATATTACAGGCTTTGGTTGTAAATTATAGTTCAAATAAGTAAAAAATGAAAAAGTTCTAAACTTCTAAGAGTCTATGTCTCTAAATCTTATTCAAGTAATTTATTATAAATTTTTATTAGAAAAATATGAAGATATGGAAAATATTATGGTAAATTGTAAATTTTTTCTAAAATTTATCGGTAGTGCGAAAGTAGGGGGATCAGTAGTCCCACACTGTCAGTGCTTCCTCCCATATTTGATTAAGTGAAAATAATGTGGAAAAATCAAAGAAAATGACTATCGTCCTTCACATACCCTTAAATTTCAGTTCAAAAAATTCATTAGTAATTTTAATTTAATACAAATAAATATTGTTTTAATAAAATCCTTACTTTTTTAATTATGTTTCATTTTTTAACGACTCCGGAATAGTATGATTTCAGCAACTATTTTAATTATAATTACTTCAGCTATACTTATTTCACAATTGAAATAAAATTTTATAAATTATTCATTATTTATAAAATGCATACATTCCCGCGGGTGTGTCGTACCAACTCGAAGAATTAATTAAATATCCCATACCGCAATGACCGCGGGTTTAAACACCTGCGCAAAGTCAAATATAATGTACGACTCCTAGTCAATGATAATAGCGTGTTTTATGCAAATCTCATTTTAATTTCGGCCTATATATACCGCACCTATTCATTCGATCAATCACAGTCGAATTATTCGCTAATTTGCAAAATGGCTCGTGTATTCTTCGCTCTTTGCGCTTTCGCCCTCTTCGCCTCCGTTATTGCGGCCAGGTCCATCGAAGACATCGACGACAATGAAGACGTGATCATTGGTTCTGACTTTGATCTCAGCGAGCTCCAGAACGAGAACCAGAGAGGCTGGAAATCGGTAATGGGCAACAACTTTAAACACAAATTTTCGGATTTTTCTACAATATTTAATATATATCTTGTATTATATTCATTATTATTTTAAGTTTTTTTATAATGAACGTGATTTACTTTTAATTTATTGGGAAAATTTATTATTATAAAATAATTTCCTTTGAAACTATTTATCTTTTAATAACATAAATTTAATTAGTTTCATTCATCCTGACGATCATCCTACTATCTTACTATCATCTTACTTATCATCTAGTCCAGTGGAGATTCTTTAAAAATTAAAAATAAAACTAGAAGTTTTGGAAAACTAAACAAACCTATGTCATTTTCTAAAATAAATATAAAAAAAAAATAATCATATTTTACGATCGATGAGTGATTAAAATACACTTGTGTATTGCTCTTTCCTACTTTCAAAAGTTACCAACGAACACGTTATATTACTATTCTGCTATTTATATTTTCAGTTCATCGCAGGCGTTGCTAAAGGTCTCGCCGTATTGGCTGGAGAAGAATTTGTACGCAGGGTGAATAAGGAATGTTTTTATGAACTCCCTGGCAAGTGCGGATGGAACATCTTCAAGGGAAAATTCTACAAGTGCGCGGTAAGTATCAAAGCAGTCTATTAACTTTTCAATAATTCATTGTAAATTATTATAATAATTTCTATTATTTCTGTGTTTAGTACGCTCACTTCAAAGAGAACAAGGAACGTTGCATCAACCTTAAGCATTAAGAACTTCAGTTCACAATTTACGACACCATCAATAATAAACATGTCAAATCATTAATCATATCCGTAACTAATCAATTTTTTTTACATAAAATAAAATAACATTTCTTAAAATAAAAATATTCAATTATTTGATGACCTTGTATCCTAACTTTCGATATTCTATTAATGTAAAATTAGTTACTTACTGTAGTAAAATTTTCATATTTTTAAATATAGTTTGATATAAAACTGTAAATACTTTGCTTTACTGTGGTATCCTCTTAGAAAAACGAGATGCCGAAAAGAAAACTATAATCAAATAAGATTTCAAATGTGATCAAGTAACATCTCGGACTCACCTCATAATTTCTGCACTTATGAGTGTTCTTTACTTTCCAATAACGATTCTATTTTCCATCATCTAACTTGAACCTACAGGGAAATGTATAAGAAACTCTAGAGTTTATGCATTTAGCTTCTTTCTTCTGCTTTAATTCTTTTTTATAAAAAATTTGTCGCTATTTGTGGAACCTTGATATTCATTAGTCACAAGTGACCATTTTTCGTTCATTTTTATCATGTTTAAATTCCCAAAAAAAAATGACTGCGTTGTTAAAATAGTGGCACAAGACCGTTTATAAGTGTTGAACAAATATATACTACACATATTGTTACGGATGGCTGCCCTTTCGAGCAATGCATTCTGAGTACCGACACCTGCATATAAGTGTCGTATAGCAATGCTCTGTGGAATAATCCATGCCATACGTCGAGATATATCCGTAGAGCTTAGCTGACCATGAATATCGTACAAAATACCTATACCAGAAGGTGCTGCGGAACACGCGAAATTCTGATTCGGAATATTAAAAATTAACTTCAATGAATGTTCGATTTATTGTTCGCCCTCATTTCCTACTGCCGCACCATCGTTAACGCGCAAGATAAATGGGTCCGTACAAATATTGCTTTATTTAAACACTGTATAATTCGTTGTATTTCATTAACAGAACAGGAAATATTATAAAGAAATAGTTTCCCATCACAGTATAATAATCTACCATATGCTTTGAAGTTTTTGTAATTGTCTAGCCCATATTTTGGTTAGTGTAGCTAATTTGATTTAAATATGTTATTGGTATTTAAGATTATAAAGAATGTGTAATGAATATTAAACACTGAATAATGATGATGCTCTGAAGATGTGGTTTTTTGAAAGCAAATATTTTTCTGGATCGGATAGGCTGCAAATAGAAGAATCCCCTACACATATTATATCTGAATGATTCAAAATGATATTTAAACGATAAAAGATATAAATATTATTTGTTCCCGTGAAAAAAAAAGTGTGGCAAAAGTCTGGCAAAAGTCTAGCAAAAGTCTGCAAAAAGCTACGAAGCGCACCACCTTGACTCCATCATCGGCTACCCGGAACACCTAGACCATGCATTATATGCGTTACTTCGATCATTTAAATTACGGATGGAATGCGTTTCGACACCCAGACGCCAAAAACTATGAAACGTACCACCTAAATATCGTTATCGGCTACCTTAACAATATAGATTACGCAGGGAACAAATACCGACACCTAAGTACCAAAATCTTCGGAGAACACCACCTAGTCTTTATCAACAACTATACCTCGAACACTTTATAACTCTAATCATTTATTTTAAATCGATTTGTTAACAAATATAATATTACTCAAAAATCATGATGTCTGTAAGTATGTTTGAAGGTTTTTATCAATTATAGACAATATTATATATTTTATTGGAGTAATGAATAATAAGTAATTTACAAATTTTGTGATTTGGTCAAATAATACTTAATAGTTTGTTAACATTTCGACCAGGAATATCATTTATACATAACATCGACTTATATATAGACACTCAAATTTATACTGAAATGAAAAAATATTCTCAAAATCTAAAAATTTTTACGCCTTTATTCGTAAAAAATGTTTTTGAGAATGTTTTATTCCAAAATTTTTATTTACCTTTATAAAGCTTTCTCTTTAAGGAAGTAAAAGCGACAAAAATGATTAGCGAGACATTTTGCCAGACTTTTGCTAGACTTTTGCCAGACTTGTGCCCGACGGTTTTTTTAAACGGGTTACTACATACTTAGGTTAGAAAAAATATTTATTTTACAGAAATTAAAATTTTTTAATTTGTGTTCAGTAATACAAAAGTCACAAGATGTAGGAAATTAATTAATAGGGTATGGTATAGATTTTATTTAATCCAATGAAATTTAGGATGAAAAAATATATTTTTATTTTAATTTAAAGGTATTAAATAACATATTGGATGACGCGATTAAATAAATCAAATGCTTGAATGTCCGTGTGATATTTTTAGTTCTTAAGGCAACGGTCTTTGTTGTCTTCGAAGTGGGCGAGCTAAAAACGAAAATGACAATGTTAGTAAAATAATAGTGAAGACTTTTCATAAACCTATTGTAAATACTGTGATTTGTACATACTGCGCACTTGTAGAATTTGCCGGCGAATACGTTCCATCCGCATTTGCCAGGGAGCTCGTAGAAGCACTCAGGGTTGATTTTGTCAATGAATTCTTGCGATACGTATTTCAGGAGTCCTTTGCCAACAGATTTCAGGAACTGTAAAATTTTTTATCAATAAAATTTATTTCACTCATATTTTGAGATATAACAATTTGAAATATCCAGAATTATTGACCTTTATATCTGTGTTTCTGTGATTGAAGAATACATAAGAAAATTATACTTTTTTATATTAAACATTTTGATCAATTTGAAAATTATAGAGATCCAATAATAATATTTAATACAATTATCAGAAACTATAAAAGATAATGACAAATAAAATGGAATACGACAAAGTTGTCGTGACATACCGATTTGAATCCTCTTTGATGCTCATCTTCTAAGTCTTCATCGAAGTCAACATCGATGTCGACGATGTCCCCATGAGTCGGCTGGGCTACAGCAACGGCGGCCAAAAGAGCGAAGGCGCAGAGGGCGAGGAATAATTTTGCCATTTTGCTGTTTGCTGAGATTTCGGATCTCGAACTGATAATTAACTGAAAAAGTATAACGTGATATTTATACTCGAGGATGTTGAATACTCTTTCAGACGTTTATTCGACTTCCTTTCTATTTCATGTTTGTGTTTGCACAACACAGATGTTCAGAAGTACTATTCATATTAATGTTTGAACGAACCCGAAATTTTATCTAAATATTTATAGAAGTACCGTTTGCATTGTTGATTCAACCGTGTAAAAACTACGAAAGTCCATAAATTTATAAATTTTTTAAAGAAATTCATTATACCACATACACATTTAGTTCATATATTGTCTATTGAAAGAAACGTTGTATTGATGATGTAGATAGGAAAATTTCTACTCATATTTGCAAAGTTTGTTTTGGATACAAATTGGAATATAATCTTTGTTATTATTTTAATAGTGGCTTAATGTACATGAACTAAATAACTAAATAGCTAGATAGAAATAAATAAATTACTAGAAAAAATTTTAAATATAAAAGAGATAAATCTTTTTAAAAAGCATCTTTTTTCTTTTTTTTTTAAACGCCTCATTATAAAATACTATATTATTGTATTTGAGATAAAACATAGTTTTTTGAGCTAAGAAATCTTATCCATATATATATATATATAAACTGCGAATCAGCGAGCAAAACGAAATACCAGGGGGGCGTGGGCCCTCAAAATAAAATCGTTGCGATGAAAGGATAGAAGTCATTTAGAGTCTTAGTAAACATAACTGATAACTGATATTTTCTAAAACGAAATGACAAACAACATACTAAATCGCTACCTACACATTCGCATCTGGCTTTCTCATGAAACTAATGGATTTATTATTTTCTTTAATTTTTATGCAAATTAAGAATTGCATCACACTGAATTTCTTCTATGAAAATATGCAATAAGACTAATTTCGATAATACACATTGAAAATGTTAAACGCTATTTCTATACCAAATGCACATGGACGAGTCTTTGTCAAATCGAGAGGTCAAAAAATTTTGTTTCTTGAGACTCTCAGAAAATTTTCTTACTTATTCTGAATTTTGATGATTATTTTCGATTTTTATTAATTTATAACTCCTTAAAGATTCATTTTTCACAATAGAAATAAGAATAGTTTTTTTTTGTACAATTATCTCAGTTTTTGAACAAAAATACTTTTAAAACCATACGTATATGCTCCCACTTACATATATACAAATAAAACATTTTGTAATTTTGCTTTATTTTTGAGCTATAATTCAATCAAAATCATGAATTTGAAGATGAAATTCATGATTAATTTTTTCAATATAACCGGAGTTTTTAACTTAAAAATCAGACTTAGGGTATCTCCATTCATTTTTTCGTAGAGATATGTAGACGAAATCGGATTTTTAATTTTCCAAATTTTAATGTTTCGTTTGCACCTATGTAAACGAAAACATATACGAATGGCTTTGAAAGTATTTTTATTGAAAGACTGAGTTAATTTTAAAAAAATTACCAGCTTCTGGTACTTGAATTACAATGTTTTCGCAGTTTCAGCGAAATCTATTTTTTTGGCATCTCGATTTAATAGAGAATTAGGTGTATGTGTATGTGCGTGTTTCTCTTTCTTTTGTAACGTTAGTATACGCTAATTGAAAGACACACGTAAGGGTATGCTTACGAGCGATTATTGCATTCGTTTCACCATCTTAAAATTTCTATAGTACGACTAAATCCGGTCCTTATTGTAACAATCCCAGATATGAAAATGTGTGATAACATAAAAAACAAATCATTTTTATCATTCAAGGAATTAAAAGAAAGTTTTGTTTGAGCGTATCGCATCGTATCAATTAATTTTATTTATTTCAATTTCTAGTTCTTGTGTTTTTATATACATTGAGAGTATTAAGATAAAAACAAAGAATACAGTTGGTATCCAAAACAAACATTACATCTATGTAGAAATTTTCCTATCTACATAAATACTACGGAATATTCGTGACTAAAGACTTTAAAAATATGTGTGTATAGTATTATCTTCTTAGAAAAAAAAATGTATGAATATAAAATTTTAATTTGATTAATTTAACATAGCAAACTACACTTCTATAGAAATAATATAGTTATATATAATGATTGAATCAAATTTCGAGTCCTTTCAACACTATATATGAATGCATTTCTGAACATCTGTGTTGTGCAAACACAAACATGAAATAAAAAGGAAACTGAATAAACGTCTGTAAGAGTATGTAACATATCCTCGAGTATAAATATCACGCTACTTTTTCAGTTAATCATCAGTTCGAGATCCGAAATCTCAGCAAACAGCAAAATGGCAAAATTATTCCTCGCCCTCTGCGCCTTCGCTCTTTTGGCTGCCGTTGCTGTAGCCCAGCCGGCTGATGAAGACATCGTTGACATCGATGTTGACTTCGATGGAGACTTCGATGACGACTTGGAAGATGAGCATCAGAGAGGATTCAAATCGGTATGTCACGCAAACTTTGTCGTATTCCATTTCATTTATCATTATCTTTTATAGTTTCTAATAATTTTATTAAATATCCCTACAATTTTCAATATGATCAAAAGTTTTAATATAAAAAAAGTATAATTTTCTTCACTCCCAGAAACTTAGATATAAAATTCAATAATTCTGAATTATTTAAAATCCTCATATCCCAAAATATGAATATAGTATTAGCGAATGAAATAATTGTTATTCACAAAAAATTTTACAGTTCCTGAAATCTGTTGGTAAAGGACTCCTGAAATACGTGTCACAAGAATTCATTGACAAAATCAACCCTAAGTGCTTCTACGACCTCCCCGGCAAATGCGGATGGAACGTATTCTCCGGCAAATTCTACAAGTGCGCGGTATGTACAAATAACACAGTACTTATAATAGGTTTATAAAAAGTCTTATTACTATTATTTTATTAACATTGTCATTTCCGTGTATAGCTTGCTTACTTCGAAGACAACAAGGACCGTTGCCTCAAGAACTAAAAATATCACATGGACATCCAGGCATTTGATTTATTTAAACAATCTCATCATCCAATATGTTATTTAATACCTTTAAATTAAAATAAAAATATATTTTTTCATCCTAAATTTAATTGGATTAAGTAAAATCTATACCATACCCTATTAAATAATTTCGTACGTCTTGTCACTTTGATAATACTGAACAAAAATTTGAAAATTTGAGTGATACTGCTTTGAATCATTCGGATATAATATATATTAGAGATTCTTGTACTTGCAGCCTACCTGACCCAGAAACCTTTTCAAATTAACCTTTTTTATCTTATTCTTATTAACCATCATTATTCAGTGTCTAATATTTATTCATATTCCGTATAATCTAAATACCAGTAGCAGATTCTTACGATAATTGGATGAGTGCAACATTTTTGGCACTATTAAATACCAATTTGAAAACTTAAGTTTAGGTAAAGTTATAATAATTTTACTATTGTACTATTGAATTGACATACTATTAAAAATAATCTTAATCACAATAAGTAATCTTTAGATATGAATTAGTTCATTAGTTGAAATATACATATATTGTTTCCACTTTGCATCGAACGAACATTCGCATTTCTTGTCCTATCTATAAATAATCAAATTAAATTGCTAATTAATGCAATATCATATTCGCCGACACCGCAACCTAGCAAAGCCCGTGACATGCACACATCTCCTTCCAACTAAAACAACGAGCTATACTATATATATTACGCGTGTATTTCGTGTAGATACGCAACCTCGACCTCCTTCGTTTCCTGGAAAACTTCGGAGTACATCCTTTTATTTCGCGCCCGCGGCTAAAAGCGACGTTTAGCATACAATCGAGACTTGTAATAACGTTGTTTGAAGAAAGAAGAGGAGAGCTTCCGTAGCACATACGCGCGTGCGCATCCCCTCGAGGACGGAATACACCCTTGTCCTGATAATTCGCTGAATAAAAATTGAATTTAGAAACATTAGAAAGAGCCTCTGTGGCATATCTCTTTGAAGACTCATGTCATAGAAGAAAATGATTTTGTGACACCCTTTCATTGTCAAATCAATTTTTCTTGTGGGAATTGTTATATTTTTTAACATGGGAAAAATTGACGAAATGTAGTGACCAATCGTTAACCAATATTATCATGCCAAATATGCCAACGATTTTTTTTACAAAATAATAGTTAAAGTACAAGGATAGTTTTAATTCAAGCTAACGATGGTTAACATCAAACAAATGAAACAATGAAAATCTTATAGATTTTGTAAACTGGCTCAGAATTTTCAAATTAAAGCTCTATTCTGGTTCTTTAACTACTATCTTGTACAAAATTCGTCGGCACATTTGGCATTTTAATATTTGTTTATAGGTCAAAATTTTCAAGAATTTCTTTAGTTTTTAAGTTCATATAAAAAATTAAGAAAAAAAAAGATATTTTAAAATTAAACCAATGCTATGTCATAAAAAAAGTACTGAAATCTTTTGATTTCTCGCGAAGATATAAAACTTCAAAGTTTACATAATTTTTGTTGGAAGAGGTCAAAAGATTACGAACGAAAGTGTACTATGTACATTTCTCTTCAGAAGCTCATAAGATGTGAAAAGCATGTTGCTGTAAACGAAGTTGCCTTGATCTTTGTTATTTTAAACTTCAAAATGTTATATCGCGTACTATAAGTTTGTTTTCTATCATACAGTTGCAGGAATATGAGGGTGAACATTTAACAGTAGACATATATCTAACGACCGCAGGTTACCAATTAATAAATTTTAAATATTTTTTACCTATAAATCGATTAGCCCATCTTTAATTTAGATTCTAGATTATTTTTCAAGCAATAATATTATCGGAGGCTAATAAACATAATGGGAGCCAAAGAATTGGAACAAGAATTGGAACGGTTTTCTACAGTTTTGTACGGTTTCCTACGGTTTCTTACGATTTCCTACGTTTATTTTTTTCCATATGGGTGTGATAATTGTTAAAAACACAGTATATGTAGGGTGTGTCAAATGTTCCGGGACGGCTGGATAACCAGTCCAGGCTAGAACCACTACTGCCCAGCCAGTCAAGGCAAGATTTGCCACTGCCCAGCCAGCCAAGGCAAGACCCGCCACTGTCCAGCCAGTCAAGACAAGGCCCGCCACTGCCCAGCCAGTCAAGGCAAGACCTACCACTGTCCAGCCAATCTAGTTTAAAAAATAGTCCTAATATGTCATAAATAATCAAAAGTGGCCGCAGGTGGTCACATGTGGTCACAAATAGTGACAGGTGGACAAAGGTGGTTAATATTCTGAGGATAGTAACGAGTCTTCGCAAAATTGATTCCAGAGTAAAGAGCCTTGTCTTAATTCATAAGGTTTAATGCCATAACTGTATTTGACCTTGCAATGACCTTCAAAAATATACTAGTAGGTGGTCGAGGTCAAATTTGAACGTAAAATATTCTGCTCTTTCCATTTCCGGCGTCAAAAATATAGGTTCCCATTTACAAAATGTACTTGACCTTGTAATGACCTTGAAGGTCTTGATCCAGGTCAAATCCAAGGTCACCACCGGATTGTTGGGGAAAAATTCTACAACTTTTGTTTTGGTCATTTTCTTCTGTGATGCGTATTTCTCAAGTTATCCAGCCGTCCCGGAACTTTTGACACACCCCGTTTATATTTTTTTCGTGAAATGTATTGTATAATGGAAGTTCGCAGCAACGCAAGAATTCGCCGACACGTATAATGAAACGCGAAATCAACGTTTTTATTTCGAGTTTAAATATATTTATGCAATACCTCGCAATTACGTATAAAAACGAGAGAAACATTGATTGCGTTCATCAATTTTTTCGAAATCCAATTTCCAAAAACCATGGCATCAATATCTTCTCCACCCTCTTGCATCTTCTCCTCTTTCTCCATCACCTTCTTCGTACATAGCTAATTTTTTGACTCTGCACACCGCGCATCTCGTGCTCATAAACTCGGAGCGCTCACGCGCCATAAACCTACTTTACACTGTGGACTGTATATACACACACACACACACACATACACACACAACGAAAAACGACGCTATGGCGACAATTCACTTTAACTCCCATCTCGATATCAAGTCCAGCTGTTCGGTTAATTTTCTCGGAGAAAATACAATGGCGCGCTTGCATTTCTCGGTCTTCGAGTATATATATATATACACCCCCACACACAGACACGCACGCGTGTGTTTAAAACTACGCGGCAGTAAAGCGCTATTTCGAAGATTGAAGCGTCTTCCTCCCTTCCTTTCTCTCCGCCTCCTCAGCAGCAGCTCCTTTTTTATTTAGTCCCCTTGATGGGTTTGCTTAGTCGTTTTGCTAAGTGGTTGCGTGAAGGAGAGAGAGAGAGAGAGAGAGAGAGAGAGAACCGTCTGAAAGTCAAGAAAGTCGTAAACATTCAGCAGACACGCGACTTTCTTCGCCACTGGGCGCAAGAAAAAACTGTACATTTCCATACATTTCCGTACATTTTTGTTACTTAAGAGACTTTTGTAGAGCTTTTTACGAAAATGTACAGAAATGTACAGAAAAGTACAGAAATGTACAGAAAAGTACAGAAATGTATAGATAAGTACAGAAATGTACTTAATATATTTAATATATTTAAAATTAAAAATTTGATTATAAATTAATAGAATATTTTTCATATTTACAATATTACGGGAGGATTGCGGTCTACTCGCTCGAATTTTGAGTGAAATCGCTCTCATTCGCTCCGGATCGTCGACGAGTCAACACCTCTTAGCATCGATACCGCCGTAAGAGTCGGTCAACTCGAGTATCGAATAAGAGTTATATTATTTAGTTAATTTACGCCGAAAGTTGGAAATCGAGTTATTTATTTTATTAAGGAAAACGTAGAAATAAAAATGTAAATTACAAGATAAATCGATGGAGAAATAAATCAAGATGCAAATTTTGAATTTTATACATATATCTACTCTCGCTTGCAGTATTTTATATTTATTAGCCCTGATCCTCACATAAATTAATTGGTAACGCATACAAATATTATATTAATAATTATTATATACAAATTTTTACAATGTGTTGTAGAAAACAAGCTACAAAAAATTATAATTTTTTATTATATTATCACAACAGAACAGAGGAAAATTTTCTGTAATATAAGCCATGTAAAAGAATATGAAATACACTTTGATATGATGCAGCATTGTACTCCAAAAGACTTGCAAGGACAATGTATTTTAATGAAAATGTTCCTGTAGGATGTGTTGGCAACTAAAAAATTTATTGTACTTTTATTGTATGTAAAACTTCTTTTTACTGTTTCTTAATAAAAAATATTGTTTAAAACTTGTAACCTATCTTTATATTTAAAAATTTCGAAACAATTAGGATACTTTTTATTAGAAAAACAGAGTATTTTCAGTGGATATACTATTTTTTTTAATTACATTAAACTGAAAATTTCCGTATATTCTTGTACATTTTCGTATATTTCCGTACCTATCTGCATATTTCCATACATTTCCTTACATTTCCGTACATTTCTATACAAAAGTCCCTTAAGTAACAAAAATGTACAGAAATGTACAGAAATGTAGGGGAAATGTACAAAAATGTAGAATAAAGCACAGATAGATACGGAAAAGTACCGGAATGTACAAGAATGTTTGGAAAAGTACAGAATTGTACAGTTTTTTCTTGCGCCAGGGTAGTAGAACCTTTATGTATGTATATAGTGTATATGTATAGTATATATATAGTGTAAAGTTAAGTATCTGGACTTTGAGGCATTATAACCCAATCATCGGAGGAAATAGTGGCAACGGTAAAACCCGGTAACTTAGTTTGCGCAAATTTCAAGACAAGATGTAGATATTATATACTTCTCTGCTTCGTTTATCTTCGTTCAATTCTTGTTTTGCGTGGACTCGCGTGCAAAGTTTTATGGTTAGATTATATGCGTAGTAACAGTTGCCGGTCTGTTATGCGTGACTTTCGGATCGACGTTTTTACAACTGAAGCGCGTGCCTTTTTTCGTGCTGCGATGTGTTTCTGCGAATGAATTGTGATAAATTATAATCCGAATGATGAAGCAACGTCGCTGTGTATAGGTGTGGGTATTATATTTACACATTTTGCGTGAAAATAATATTTTTTAAAAGCATCTCATCGTTCAGAAGGCGGTAGCTCTAAAGTGAAAAGCTCTAAATGCTCATTGCTACGAGATACTTTCGTGAATTGAAGCGGAGTAAAAGCATCGGAACGTTTACAGTAAAATGCATTCCTATATCTTATATTTATAATTCAAGTAAAAAAAAATATAAAATTCTTACGATCTCGGATTCTGTTGCTTCGTTGCAACTTGAAATACTTGGAAAATGTATTATATATTGAATGCGAGTATGCATTTTAATATTGTACTAAGAAGTAGATAAGCGCGCGTATCGCGCGCATGGAACTTTTGTAGAACAATATAAAATGTAATAAATGATGAATAAATAATGTTTAATTTGATAAATGATGAAAATTGTAAACCTGTGTGATTTATACTGCTATAAAAATATGTAAAAAATTTTCATAAATTTAAAGGTGATTTCTTTGGAAAAATTATTAAGATAAAATAAAAAAATCTGCCTAAGATGACTATATATTTATTCCGTAGAGACACAGGTAAAATGGGTAACAATAGAAAAAATAAACATCTATATAATATGTCAGCAGATACATATATGTATAGGATTCAACCGCTCAATGCACCTGAGGGTCTATCCACATGCTATCACTCTACCGCGTCACCCACCACTTATGGAGTTCATGTTCCACCACGCATCCCTTCTGTGATGTTTATTACTGATTGAGTAAAATGGAGCAAAAGTTATTTTTTTAAATTATTGATTCACAATACTGTAGCTGGAGATATCTGATTTTTTTTCTTTCAATGGCTACGTCCCTAGAATTTTTCCTTCTTAAATTCTTCAATACTATTCTTCTTAAAAATTCTAATCTTTAATTATGCTGCTTTAAGATTTCTGATTATAGATACACTATAGGTTAGTTGATCGACGTAGATATGGCTGTAGCTATACATATGAATAATAAATAAGTTTATTCTTTATTATTATAACATCATAACCTCAACTATTCTACTTATACATAATGTTATGCTATTCACACTTTTGATTAGTTAAATTGATACTTTAAATAGTGTCTAAAAAACAATTATACATTTATAAGTAGTATAGAGAATAAATTTGTCGACAAACAAGTTCTTGCAATGTGTTATACGTGCTACCTGCAATAATTTCATATTATTAATGCAGTGAATAGTTTTTATGATTATATTTTATAATCGGGACTTGCAAAAAGGGTCATAAAAAAATATGACTACATTCTAGAAGTAAAATGCAAACTTTTTCCAATCAATGTGCTATACAAAAAGTTCAGGATTTTTAGTAAAAAAATGGCAAAAGTTGAGCTTTTACCAAAAATTGCAAAAAATAATAATTTTTCATATGCAATAACTTTTGTAATTATTGAAATATTGCTCTAAAAATTTAGAAATATGTTTTTTCATAAAAAACTAAGTGTCTACAAATTTTGAGCAATTTTAAAATTTTGAGCTGCTCATATATATATATATCACATATATATACAAACTGCATCAGTCTATCCACCAATGAGAGTCGGTTTAAACATGGCAGAATATGGCGGACCTTCAGTTCGATACTAATCGCGGTCTCTCTTTTATAGATGAATTCTAGGAATTCGCTTATTATACATTATGTATATATACACCCACCGTAATCATGACCTACCCATCAATCTCCGATACACCATTCCTCGTAAAAAAGAAAAGAAAAAAAGCACACCATCTTCGCGGATTAAAGACATCGTTGTTCTGCAGATAGATACATACACACCACTACTCGTGGATAGAAATTGGCTGCCTCCGCCTCTACCACGGGTTGGGCAATCACGGTTCCGCGCGCGAGCGCAGACGGAGCTTTAAGTAATAGTCGACGCCGAGGCTAGCTTACGGATTCCGGGCACGCAAGGTGGTGGAGAGAGCGAGTAGGAGAGAGAAATGGACTATATATACTATGTGTGCGCAAAAGGCGAGATGGCTTTGTCGATTAGCAGAGTGTATTGTGAGCGCGTGCGCGCATACAGGGTGCGTCTGGCTGATTGACTCAACCATGGAGGGTATCGTCTACGGAGGTAATTCGTCGGTACTTCTCAATGTGGTTTTGAAGGTTTTTCTTTGGTTTTCTAAAATTGTGCAATGCCTGATATGTTTCTTTTGATAGCTCTTTGTTGATTGAATACTTTTTTTCTTTTAATTTACTGTGCGGAAATTCGATTGAAGAGTAGAGGAGAAAGGCTATTAAACGATAATAAAGTAACGGTACGCTATATATATGAGGTTGGATAAGAATAGGGGATAATAAATGTTAAAAGTAGAAAAGGTAAAAATGCGGTCAGACTGTGATCGAGTTATATTTATACATTTTTTTTCGCTTCATTCGTTCGGTAAAAAATTTTATTATAAATTTTGTTCAACGACAATTTGACAATGAATTTTAATAAATATACTACACAAATCATTTCTAAAAAAAAATATTTACGAGAAATTTTTTCGAGCTATTTCGAACATAAAATTTTATTTTCAACGTATAAGCCGTAGTATGCAGTAGTATGTATTTAGCGAATATTGATATTACCTGGAACCGCCATAGCGGTTCCAGCTATATATAGCCCGCAGCAATATTACTAATAAATTCACCAAAAAAATTCTTTTGTCTCTTATTTTCATATCCCTTTGTAAGTTATTTTGACAATGTTATGGTAATCCTATAGGACTATAGTATGAATGAAAATGCATATGGGGAGTTTCAGGTGAAATCTGCAGCTCAAAATTTCAAAATTACTCAAAATTTGTAGATACTTAGTTTTTTATAAAAAAAAAACATATTCCTAAAGTTTTAGAGCGATATTTCCATAATTACAAAAGTTATTGTATATCAAAAATTTTTATTTTTTGCAATATTTGGTGAAAACTCCACTTTTAACATTTTTTTACTCAAAATCCTGAAACTTTTTGTATAGAACATTGATTGGGAAAAAGTTTGCATTTTTTC
>JAWWEQ010014837.1:0-36484 GCA_035583055.1 Torymus tubicola | reverse complement strand
AATTTCGTGAAAGGGTGAGTTTGTCCCACGATTACTCAAGATTATAGTAATTTTTAAGAGAAATATTCTTTCCGTGTATAAGCCATTTTCTAGAAAATCTAAATGAATCTTAATTTTATTCTCATAAGGCGAATGCCATACCTATTATAAAAAAATAATTGGTAACTTAATTAACTTGTATTTTTTTCACGATTGTGCAAGAATAATTAAAGAATTTTGCATCTTTTCGTGGTTTGCTAAGTATAATCAAACTTCAGTCTCAGAGAGCGTGTAACGAGCAATGTATACACTGCAGAAATTCTTATTAAATATTCCTTAACGATACCAGCGGCATAATACAGAACACGGAAGGTTGCCACGGGTAACCGCCCTGTGATCGTTAAATATTTCTTTGCGAAAACCTACGAAGAGGAGAGAGTCAAGCTCTTAAAGGAATTAATAGGATAGCAAAAAATAACGGGTTTGCTTTTAAATGTAGCTCTCTTCGTTGACTTCTTCGTTTTCTGCTGTATCTCGATGTTAAATTCCGCAACGCGATAGTTGGCGATGATTTCTGAGTACACAGACCAAAGAAAAAGTGTGGGGTGAGGTGGGGGAGAATCAGCCGTACGTAAACCATTTTTAGGTAATGGCTCGGTAAAGCTTCACTAACGTTCCAGTCGTTTTTTTCTTTTTCCGTTAGTGACCGTGAATCCCACAATCCTTTCCGAATTTAATTTGCATCGCAAAAGATTTTTTTACCATTGTGATATTATTTACTATTGTTCATATTGAGTTGTAAAACAATTATAAGAAACCATAACAAACGTTATATTCGAAGAAATAAAGTTTTAGAATTCATCAAAATATTCATTCTGAAATTCTTTGTTTATCCATTCGAATATCGATCAAGTTGTACTTTTCCTCCTATTTACAGTATGAATTCAAGCTTGCAACTGATTTACAATATAAATATTGAAATCATAAAAACTTGATATAAAGATTAGAACCAACTGGGCAGTAACAGTTGGAATTCTGGAATTAAGCTCGACTAACAGCAATTCGCATCGATGCGTTTAATACGCTGTAAAGCGTGCATTCGCACAGTAAACAAAATTTCATCAGCCACGCGCTTACGGCAGTTCTCTGGAAACCTGCATATCTCTGCTTGTATGCGTAGTAATGCATTCGAAATGATACTTGGAATTTCTGTTTTATTAATTCGTTTGATAAATAGAATTTCTCGTGAAACAAGTTTGCAACTATCCTAGTACGGGCAACTTTTTGCTCATATCCACAGTCATTTGAAATAAAATTACTCAAATGCTTTCACTTCGGCGTATTTTTTGAAAAGTTGTTACCTAGTTACATGTGGTTCCACGAAAAGCACCGGCAAAGTTATAACTGTTCAAAACTCGTTTTTTATACTATAATCCGACTAACTTTTGATCCTTAACCTGTCTACCTGGCTTAGAAGCTTTAAAAATTTTGTTTGTTTAGAAAATATAAGTATGGTGTCAAGATTAAAACATATAGTTTTCTATTAAAATGTAAGAAAAACTGATGCAAAATATGTCGATAAATAGAATTTTTAATATTTATTTGATTCAAAATATCGACAAAAGAATTGTTTTAATAATAAACAATACGTAGAATTTGTATATAAAAAGTATTTTCATTGTTCCAATAAAAGTTTATTCAAATAAAAATTGTGGTGGCCTTTTTTCGAAAATTCGAACTCACATATTGACATTTTTATACTAGTACATCGAAAATGAAAAAAATATACAGTACAGCTAAGATAAACAAGCAAGCAATTCTTTGTTTATTCAGTTGAGTGCGAGTTCGCAAAAGGCGCCTACAAGCTTAAATCCAAGAAAACATGAATAGGAAATCACGTAGGGGGGGGGGGGGGGGGGGGGGCCGAAGGGGGGAAAAAGTAATGACGCAATCGGTCGGAAGTAATCGTTCGATTTTGTAGGACGATTTCCTGTTCGCACACTCAGCCGTATTTATTAAAATCAAACAATTTGTCTCCTATGGTAAAATGTAAATATCCCGGAGCCAGAGATTGCGCGTCGCGACAAAGAGAGTCCACTGCGCTACGATTCGCCGGTATCCCTCCCAGGAGATTTTGCTATGGTTCGCACGAATAACGCTTTTCCGCGTCCCGGTACAGCCGCTCGCCACCGCTTTTATTCGTGCCTCGTCTAACGATCGTTTTTTCAAATGCAAATAAGAAGAGTCGAGCGTGCAAGGCTCGAGTTTTTCTCCCTCTCTCACTCGTCTACGCTCTCTAGGGTTGTATCCCATCGGCGAGCTATTCTCTCGCTCATCTCGGTTGTCTTCTGGGCTCTTTGCATATCGAGCGATTCGCCACTGCCGCCACCGCCTCCAATTTGTGAGGGTGCGGCGACGTATCGCGAATGAGACCGTTGCAAGTTTTACGAGGTAACACCGTCGTACCCGCTGGGATATTTCTCTCTCCACGGTAGCAGCTGCGTCTGTACGGTGGCCGTGGTAGTAGCAGTTCGGCCCAACTTGAAAGGCGCTGAATCAAAAATCAGTGCCGACTGCGACTTCCTGTGGACTCTTGCTATTCATGGAACAAGTCTAATTCGCTGCGAGTGATTTTCATTTCTTGGATATCACGCGCAGGACTACGCGGTCGGCTGAAATGGATTTGCATTCTCGCTCGTCGTACGAATTGTCGTAACGCGAGCTATATCGCGCACCGTCATTGATGCGTCGTTATAGCGGCACAGTTGCGAATGCATGCTGGCGATAGTTGGTCTGACATTGCGTCGTCACGTTGTTGCTGCGGGTTTTAACGAAACTTCGAAAGGATCTAACTTTCAAAGTACAAAATTTATTTATACTTTTCGTCGTGACAATTTCTTGTGTATGTATTTTGTAAAATATTAGTAAAAAATCGGTATGAAGGGAATTTATCCCGCTTCGTGTGCGCAGTAAAAAGTTGAACGGTAACTTTTTTCTCGTCAGCGAACTTTTAATTAATCGTGTTATAATTAGAATTATTCATTTTGCCGCTTTCGCAAAGTGTTTAATAACGCGTTAGTACCGTTTCGCAAAAAGGGCGAAATGTAACTTTCATTTCTTTCATTTCACTACAGTAAGTCTTATCACTTTTTTGTTAAAATGGCTGCCATCGTTCATTTTCATTTTTAAACTAGATATGCTTACCAAATGTTTTATTTTTCTGCTATTCTATATTGAATCTGCTCAAAATGCATGAGAATTTGTGATAGTCATTGCGTGTATATCATTCGAAAGTGTTCTCGAATATAGTTGCAGACTTTAAACTAGAAGCAATGGCGTAACTACACGAGACTCCAAACTAATTCTATCAAGAACGTAATTCATAACATCAACTCCAAACCGATAATATAATAGCAATAACGGCACGACTTAGATTGCTCCGTGCGGATCGGTGAATAACTTCTTGTAAGATCTCGGCTAAACTTATGATTACTAAACTTCTTGAGATTCGCGGTGCTTATAAAAGCTTGATTTACGAGCTTTTGTATAGTGGATAAAATGAACTTTCGAATTTTTCCTCTTTCACAACGTAAAAGTCGCATTTTCATTAACATTAAATTTGCTTCTCTTTGTTCACTATTGTTATTATTATTTTATTTTAATTAACAATTATTATTTAACTGTAAATGTTAAATAATTATCAATTAATTAATCATGTACTTGCTAGATCCAAAGAAGCTGCAGGTGCGTAAACCCCAGATACAAAAAAATTAATTAATTAATCGGCTTCGCCTCGAACGTCATATCACGTACACCAGGAAATGCAACTTACTGACCTTATGCCCTAATTATACTATCAATAACTTTTTTTAATTTAATTTAATTTCTGTTCCATTTTAATTTCGTGTGATCAGTTGAATTTTTATTTAATTGCGTAAAACCATTAAACATCTATCCGGAAATTTCAGCTGATAGTTAAGACCTTTATTTCCATAAATTAAGTGCTATTGCGACAGACTTGTTGAATGGTCAAGTTTGGAAAATTGCGAGCGAGCTGCTTCGCGTTCGCGTATGGGATAGCAATTTCTATTAGCATCGACAGTCGGCACTTTAGTCTTGCTTGTGCTCACTCCACAACATTATTGTTGGCCCTCACGCGCGGCTGGTGCTCGTGCGAATGTATTCAACCTCGTCTAAGCATTAATCTTGCTATGTGGATTTCGACCAGTGCTCACTGATTACATTGAAGTGATTGCACCGATGAATGTAGAATTGTTTAGAAGCGTAGCCGAAGTCGGTGAGGTACTGTAAATTTTGCAATTAAATGCCGTTTCGCCGCGTTTAAACAAATTACTCTGTGGTCTTTTTGAAGGAACGGTAATGTCTCGTGAACTAGCTGCGCGCAATTATTTCGTAATCCTATTACGAAGACTCCACCAGCAGTTCTGTTGCAGAACAGCGTGGCGCTATTATCAAAACGAAAACGTTAATTAATCAGCTTGATGTTAGTCTACTATTATGTTGTTGTTTGCAGTGGGATTAAATAACTGTAACTCCATTTCCATCTAGTGCGATCGTCGAGAAGTTATATATTTGTAAGTTCTGCCGTTTAGAAAAATACGGAGATTTTTTTTATAAAATAAATTTTCATTAAACCTTAATCTAATACAGTACAATATTTTTGTTATGATTAAATAATATTTTTATTTGAAGAATAATGAAGAAGAATTAAAACATTGTAATAATTCTATTACATTAATTTGAATAAGCAATCCCTTTTCTAAAGAATACACCTTTTGGTTTAAAACATAATTCATACAAAATTTTGAATTAGGCAGTTCACGTGCGTTTTATAACACATTGACTATTTATTTAGTTTATTAAAATTATATGAAGAACGATTAGAGAATAGGGCATGAACCTTATTAATTTCAAATTTTTGTAAAATCAGTTATTGAAGTAATAATAATGGAAGAATTGATCCGCGTACAAGTTAAACACAGCGAGAACCGTAGAGTACGATAATAGCGGGCATTAATCATGCAACTGACACCCACAAACTTTTCTCCCTACTACACTCAGCTCCATTATGGCGTCGACTCTTATGTCAATTCATCATGTAAATAAGCCCGCACAGGTGTTCCCGTCACACGGGCGCTCGCTCGCATATGCGCGTACGCGTCGTTTCATCAAGATTTAAGTGACAACCGCATAAGCCGCATTAATTGGTCTTTGAGCCGTTGCGGCGGCACTAATTTACTGAGCTGAGCAAGTCAATGAGTGAGTGAGAGAGAGGGAGAGAGAGAGAGGGAGAGAGAGAGAGAGACTGGAACCCCTACTGAAAGCTCCCTCGTGCCTATATGCGTACGTGTGTGTTTGTCGTTCTATCCCGCGCCTGCAAACGTAGCCCACGATTGTGTGTGAGTGCTCGCGCAGCTACTTAGACTGCTGTTTGTAGATGCACGCACGCGCATGTACGGGTGTAAGACGTACGGTGCGTATACGGAAGCTGGGTTTGCTCATGAGCTGTTCGGGTCGCGTTAAGTGCGCCTTAGTAAACCATAAGAATCATCTAGTCGGTATAGCACTATAAAATCGCTAATTTAAATAAATAATGTTAAATATATCAAAATCCTTGTTTGTAAATTTATAGATGATAAAACTTAGTTTAAGAAAAGTAAATGAATAGGAGCTAACGCGTTTTTATAATTCGAACGATTCGTAGAAATTTAATTAAGTTGTTTTGCAGCTGAGAACAATAAACCTCACTAATTACATTTTTGCAACTCTATAAACGTAGAGCAGTGGTCGGCAAACGGTCGATCCCGCTCGTAAACGTGGCGACAACGACGGATATGTGTCGTCTCGCAAGCCCACGTATAGCCACGCGTACGTGTGGGCAAGATAAGCAGTACTCGTGCTGAACGACGTAATTGACTCTGCGTCTCTGGCTGTTGCGCACGCCTCCTTAGACCGACAGAGCGAGAGATCGCTGCCGCCGTAGGTACATGCGTCGAAGGCAGCGCGCCGAAGCCTTTGAGGGCTCTCTGAAGGAATTCTCCGGCACAGCTTTGTAGTCCTCTCGCTGGCGAGCCGGGGCGGCGCTCATAATGAAATTCCGTAAGAGTTTCGATAATGAAGTATGGTTCACGTTCGCGTTACACATTCGATAAGTGTCTTTGCTTACGAGCTTTGCGGCATTGATGCACTGGGCAATGGGTGTAGGAGCTGAGTAAGAAAAAGTTATTAATACGCAATATGTGTTGATTTTCCATCTTTGAAAATATATCGACGGATTTTCCAACTGTTTTTATGATATACTTTTGTATACGTGCAATATACTCAGCCATTAGGAGAATCAGGCCGTCTGGGATGGAATAATTATAAATGAGAGATTCTTTTTATGAATCTGGTACTTCAACAAATTGCTGTACGATATAATTTGAAAAAAATATATTTTTTTCATAAAATTGCTATTAAAAAGACTATATTATAAGACTTTATATCTGGAGTACATCAAAATTATATTTTATTAAACAGTTTTAATAATAGTAAAATATGTGCCTCAATTTATATTAACAATTTTTTCTTTTTTCTTTCAGGTAAGTGCCAATTATTACGTCTTTTTTGTCGGTACGGACTTTTAGGCGGTAAGTTAATATTAATTTGCTCCATTTAAAATAGCTTGAGCCCGTTTCTTCGAATCAAATTTACCGCCCTTTCACAATATTTGCATGCGCTATAGAGAACAGAGTTATCTTACCGCAAAGTTTCGCCAGCTTTAATTGATTTAACTTTATTTCTGAATCCCCTCAAAGCATTTAATCAACCGAACGGGCATTCTGAAAAATGAGAAAATTAATAAGCATTCGCTTAATGCTCCGACAAATAAAAACTAATTAAAACTAGCCAGGGTCCAGCCATTGAGCTAGAGTTCGATTTTAATTCACAAGTAAAGCAGAAATTCGAAAACAAGATCAGCGTCCCCCCAGCGGACAGGGCCGAAGGGAGAAAAAAGTAGTCCTCGAGGAGAAGGAAAGAGAGCAGGCGCTCTAAACGAATTTCGGTCCGGCTCGAGCCAACTTTTTCCACTCGCGTCCGATATCTGGGATAGCGAGGTATAGCGCGCGCGTCACGTCGGCAGCAGCTCGGCTTTACACCCTCCGGCTCTCTGCCGGCAGATGTTTACCGAGTCAGGCGGCGCGAGCAAAATGAGACGGTGTTTGCATGAGAAATTAGACGCTACCGCGAATTGCGAGCCGACGCTGCTGCTGCTGCTACTGCTACTGGAATCTTCCCTCCTCGTTCCTCTTCCACCCCCTCGTCCTTCCACCCCGCGCGCAAACATTGACCAGCGCCTGGTGTTACGTCATCCCGTATATCGGTGTCCTAGGTATGTGTGCGCGGACTTGTAGTTCGTTTTTCAACGACTTCGTCGGTCTTGGAGAGGAGTCCTTCATTTGGATTCCCGACCCTGGCTGATTGAGTATTTATCAAATGAAATGTTAAGATAATTTTAGTTTTCAATTAAAACAAAACAACAATAGTAAATTTGTATTTGAAATATTAGAGTAGATGTCCTAAGATAATCTCACTTTTAATGAAATAAAATTGTTAACAATCAGTCATTGACGTTTTTCGATTAATAAACAAAGAAATTTACGGTATGAAAGAAACATACGTCCCTATTTGGTACGCGTTTCATCGTTAATAATGAATTTTCCTCCGAGAGCGCAGTGTCTTAAAGAAAGCAGTAAATTCGGAAAATTTAGCGCCACAACGCCGCCTTCGGACGCGCGGTACATTTATATCAGTTATCAGAGCCGTTGCACTCTTCCACTAGCTCGCTGCACTCGGCCTCCCCACTACATATTTTTCGGAACAACTGCTCCCCTTTTTCCCCGCGGAGAGTATTTTCCGAAGCTCCCGGGGCAGCTCGAATCGTTCGCGGCTGAGCGAATTTACTGCGGCGCTAGTTCAACCCGCGGTAAATAACGAACGCCCGGGAGAGCGCCGGCGCGCCGTTCGTTCGCCTACTCGTGGTATTTACGTCCGACGGACCTTCTCCTCCTCCTCCCGTCATTTCTCCACATTCGGGCGCGCGCGCGCGCGACGGTAAATTTTCAAAAATTCATTCGCCGCCGAACAATTCGTCCGCCGCAAGGCTTTTTTTCATTATTAAAACGAGGGCTTATTCGTTTTTCTTGCGAGGGCACGTCGCCAGCCTTCTCCCGCCGGATTATTGGATATTAATGCATTGACGCGAAAATTAAACCGCAGATCCGTCGGTGCGCCTCGCGCTGCTGTTCGTTTAGCGCCCGAGATAAAATATTAAATTCCAGCTTGTGGATTTTGTGCGGCGTCAGCCACGTTCTCTGTGCCATTATAAACGAATACTGCCGCTATTTCAATGTTACTGATTAATCGTTTTTTTCTCGTTTTATCACGCATAATTGATTTCCTCAAATAATATTAGCTTCATGTAACTTTTCTCGGAAATCTCATATTTCAAATGTAGAAGCTTGATTAATTGTGTTTAAATCGCGGAATATAATGAATCGTTTCAACCTTTCCTGAGCGTCTCTCTCTAACTTCATAATCTATTCTTATATGCGGAAAGTACGCTTGGTATAATGGTTAGCCGAGCTTTCGAAATTTCGTATGCTGCCGTTAACTGAAATCTCACCGCATGCGGTTATGGTCATTCGATTTTATTTGATAAACTAGTAAACTTGACCATTACCGATAGCGGTGAGGTGGGCTTGCTACCGCTGCACAGATCAAGTGGCAGATTGACTGAGCCGCCTCGCCCGGTTCAATAATTTCCGGACAACGGGCGATCTTCAATCAAAGCTCCGCCAATTCGTCCAGTAGCAACTCCGCCGTAATGAATTGCCCGTTACTGGACTAGATTCAAACTGATCGCGCAGAGCACAAAGACATTCAACCTGTTTCGAATGTTCATTTACGGCCATTTTAACCTAACAGGCGTAGCACAATGATTTGCTGAAATCCACATTTTAAAATTCATTCAAAAAATTTCCTGATTTTTTACGGCTCGACTTTCATACACAATGGCAAACATTACAATAAAGTAAAAATATTTTCCAAACAATTACAATAACGAAATGATATTATAAACTGAAGTGGAATACGATCAGAGTTACAAATAAAGAAAATTTAATTTTCTACCGCATAACGAGCATTCGCGAATATTCCATTAACGAGGAACAAAAATGGATAACAGCAAAAGAATGCCACTCGCGTTCCCCTTCCCCATCCCATGCTTTTAATTCCCATAATTTAGTTTGCCACGCGTAAAGTTCACGTGCGGGGGAGTGGTTTGTTTAGCCGCCGCCGACGCACGGCCACGTACCCTATACCACCACGGTTTGTATTTATCGCGCGCACGGGTAGAGAGGCGCCCGGAGTGCACGGAAAATTTATGTAGTGCAGGTATTCCAGCGGTAAACTTATCACGTATACGCGCTACGCGCGCCATTCGATATTCGCTCTCGCACACGTTTATTTAGACGCGGCACGCGCTTGCGCGCGTAGTTCTCTCTCTCTCTCTCTCTCTCTGTGGTTCGGTAACTACGCGAGGCCGAACAATCGGGAAATCATGCGATTCTTCGGACGGTCCCTAACAGCACAGTCAGCGCCGATTGGAAATTTCCTGGACTTATTTACGTTAACTCTGTCGGCTGTTTACTGGCTGGCCTTCGGATTTTCGAATGATGTATTTCGGAAAACATATATACGTTTTTACTCAAATGTATTGTATAGTTTCAATTAAAAAAATTAATTGCCTTTAAAGATAAAATAATAGTGGAAATTGAAATTTTACGTAACATGATAATATTAGAAATACGTGTCGTTGAACTCTCGAGATCGATTGCCTTACTGTTGTTTTGAAAATACGTGCTTTTGTCTCTATACGTGCGGTATTCCCAGTACTATTCATCCGCGATCGGTTTATTTCCACGAGCATGCAGCTAGTATTCTCTTGCGTCAAAGCTCGTGCTATTAGTCACCGTGCGCTATTTGTTGGCGATTATTATTCATACTTTCAGTAAGCCCCGCCTATGATTTTGCACCGGTCAGAAAAAAATTATACAATATGGTGGTTCCCATATAACATTTCCTCACGCCACGTATCCGTTAACCTGAATTTCATCATTGAACAACGTTTTCGATTACGAAATTCGAATTTTTCTCGGATCAAAAAAGGGGATATATAAAGATTCAGCCATGTCGTTGGTCGGCGAAATTTGTTTTTCATCGACATCAGCTATGGGTGAATGAGAGAATAACCATTTTTTTGCGTCGCTGAGCTTTTGTTTTCGATTCACGGACTTGGCTTTTTAAGAGCATTCATAGTTACGATGAAATGTTTGTGAAAAGTATTTTGGAAAAACAATTGTAGTACTGGTCTAATTGTACAGAAAAACTTTTAGTATATTAACTAAAGTTTTAATATGCATTTATAAAAATTTTTTCAAAAATTCAGATTTTTATTAAAATACACACTCAATTATAATTCTCACCTTCTATTATATCTATTTTATTAAAAGTTTTTTATATTTTGTAGAATAAATGCACCGATTTATGCAAAGTATAATAATAAATATATTAATCGTGATGTTTATACTTAACATAGTATTACGTAATTTCTTTGATCTCTACCACTCAAAATTAAAAATGTTCTGCATCAGTGCCGGTAATAGCAATACTTATGTGTATTTAACATTTATTATGCTTTGTAATTTGAGATTATTTCAATCACAATTCGTCATCCATTATTTTAATGTTTGATTGTTATTGTAGTATTCATCTGTCGTTTGCAATAAATCGATAAATTTAGCCATATGTATTTTCAAATTTCAGTAAATAGTATTTAATATTGTAATATTGATTTTTGAATAGTATTACATTAATATATTTTCACGGACTAATAAGACTGTAAAGGTTCATGCACATATTGTTTGTTAAAAAAAAACACCATTGGCTAAACCAAAAATCGACTCTACATTTCAAACGGGATCGAGCTTCATTTATTTTCAGACGTTTTCTCTAACAGGAAAATAATGCAGACAAATTTGATAGCGCACTCTATTGACGCGAGCACACGTCAAACTTTAATTCGCGCATGCGCCTCTTTCGCTTGCCGTGATTGGCGTCTATTGCCGTGCGCGCGCGCTCGTACCTTTAACAGGAAGCATTGTAATTTTGATCCAATGCTCTGCCAGCGGGATAACAAGCGCGGGAGAGGAGGGTGATCGAGAGGGGCAAGCGAAGCTAGTCGCCCCCTCCGCGGCTTGTCCCGAGATTAATTTCCATCTAAATTCTGCGAAGCGCCGGTGTGCTCGGCCTGTTTACAAGGACCTCAATAATACGCTGGACGTGAGCGCTGTGTAATACACGAGGCTGCTGCTGCCGTGCGCCTGGAGCCTCGCAATTTGGTGTCATTCATCGGGTTTTAATGAATCGAAAGCCGCGAGCTCGACTGAATGGGACGTCCGGAGCAGCGCTCAGCGTCAGTCTGGAAATGTAGAGAGAAGTTTGTAGAAAAGGCTAATGAGCGCCGATTCCTCTCCACTGCAGATTTATTATAGCTCTCTGCGGCTTCTTCGATGCAAATTAAGGAGCATTTTCTACGCAGTTCAATATGTATGATTTCACGTATAACATAAGTTTTAGGATCGCGGAAAAATAGTATATCACGCTACAAGCTCGGCTTCGCCTCGGGCATCATGTCGCCCAGTGCAGGAATTTCAACTTCCTGCCCATGTGGCGTATACTATTTTTCTTTATATTCGGTCGAAAATACGTTTGATAATTCACTTAGAATTATTAAAAACAATGCAACTACGTCGCAGCTGACAGCACATTGCGCGGCCGCGTTGAACTTTGCTCCCCGCTCCAACGCCGCTCTCGGACATTCGCGAAGCTTTGAATTTTCTCTCTCTCTCTCTCTCTTTTAAAACTTGCTTTTTTAGGTTATGATGCCTGCCTCGACATTTGCAGCACGAGCGAAGCGAGTACGAAAACGTACGTGTAAAAGTTATTTCTCTTTCTTCAGATGTATTATAATCTTTACGTGAACAATGAAAATTGTTTGTAAGATTTTCATGAAATACACAGTATTTATACTTAATATGTAAATTCTTGTTGAAAACTGAATTTACATCATTATTATTTTGTTTTCCGTGGTCTGATGAATTAACATCAGTATTATTAAGTATTTCTTGATCTGCTAAGCATAGTAAACTTTGAGTTAAATTCCAAGCAGCTTTGAGGCTGTGTACGTCGGTAAGCTCGGTAAAATTTTTGCTCCCGCTTGTATAAAGGCGCGCGTGTGATCTAGCGGTACACAAATCGAAGGCTTGCTGCATTGAAATCGGTGCGGGAAATACGTACTTTCGACCGAGGTATAAAGAAAAAGAGTTTGGCATCATCTCATTCCATACATTTTTCTCAACTTTACCCAAACGCTTCCTAATTATTATTACAGATATTTTATTCACATCAATAATTGTAACTAGGGGGGATTTGCCCCCCTGCGTGTCTCGATACGCTCGACACGCCAACCCCCCGTTTCTCGCTTCGTTTTTACATTATCGCATAAGGCACGATCGCATTTCTCATGATAACCTTATATTTTCACTAGAGCAAAAATTTCAAAATAACAAATACTAATAAATATAATTTCTTTATTATTATCTACAACTTCTGTATTTAACATTTATGTGTAAAATCAAACCCTGTCGAGTTATAGCCGAAAATCGTCCATTTTTAACCTTTTTTTGTCGTTTTTTTCACGTTTGTGTTGGAAAATATTGCTTGTAGCCAAAAACTCCCAACAGAAAAAAGGTGTCTTTTAATTAGTTTTACCAGTTAAGTCTATAGATATTAGCTTAAAATTAATTTTTCTAGATATTAGGCTTGAAAATCGATTTTTGAAGATATTTCTTTGTACTCGCATTTAAAAATTTTTCATCGATCTTTCTCATTTGAGAACGACTAGTTACGTATAATTAGAGGAGCCGGGTATATTCCCCAAAACCCGTTTAGATCCATAAAAAATTCGCTGGGATAATCAGGTAACTTGATTACATACGAACATACAGACATACATACATTGTGGAAAATGCCTAATATGGACTCTGGATGGGAGAAAAATCCTTTGTACAGCTTAAATTTTAATTATAATAGAGTTAACAAATTTTGCTTCGACGAAATTATAAGGCTCTCCCGAGCAGCGGTTGTGCCTAAAAATCAGTTTCAAGTATGATTTGTGAACTTTTTTCTATATCTTAACGCTTTGCGATCACATACATACTGTGAATACTTTAATTTTACTAGTGTTATATATTCTGGCACTATCTTAGATCCACTCTATTCGAACACAGCCCAACATTACGTAAACGCTCGGCACATCAATCACAACCCCTCATATTTTATTTCCGTACTAGAAAAATGTCTTTCGAATTGCAGGACCCCTCCTATTCTCTCTCTCGCTCTCTTTCTCCCGCTTTCATAAATATTATCTTCAATTGCTACGCATTACCGCTAGAAGATGGAAAGCTTATCGCTCTTCTTTACGTAAGTGCTAGAGTAGATTCGCGCAAGCGTGATATCGTGCACGATGCTAAGGTGGATCCGCATAAATATGACATCCTTTGCCGGTACGCAAGCGCGCTTCGCCTTCAGCACGAGATCATGTTAGTGTGACGTATTTTACGGACTGCCGCAGAGATGTGCTCCTGTGAAGCATCTTTTTCCTTTCGTGCGTAATTTCATATTCTCAGATTTAATGTTACGTTAGACGAAACTGTTTTATAATGTCTTGAATTATTATATATTTGTTTATAACGGTATAAAATATGTGATGTGCTTATAAATACAAATATTACTGATAACATCAAATATTTGATCTTATTTCGTGCAAAAATAAGTTAACTATGAATGTTGTTTTATTAAACAAAAAATATGTGTGGGAATAAAAGCTATTATTATTTTATTTTAATTGAATAAACGATTTTTTCAGGTCAAATAAAATAATTGAATAGAATTCAAATCTATATTATTTTGTTAAAATTAATTTTTGAAAGTTTAAAAGTATTTGATCGAATACATCCTAGTAAGCATTAAAAAATTCAAAAGGATTTATTTACTTTTAATTTAATTGGTAACCGTTCTCGATAGCAATTACTGCAATTATTTTTTTTTTTATTCTGAAAGCATAGTGACGTAATCATTAGCGTCATAAGACTCGATATTTTATTAACTTTGACAAGATACACTTAAGGTGGCTCCGGCGCGCTGGGTCGTATCATTGGGGGGGCTTTTAGGGTGCATTGCATTTTTACTTAGAGAATCGACGAAATTGTAATAAAATTTAGTTAATGACAAGTTGTAAGGTATTCTTAACCATTTGAGCAGCACCCTGCAACGTATTAATACTGGTCAAATGCTACGGCCCTGCTAGTGTATGTTATACATAGTAAGAACGGTTTTTTATTTTATGTATAAAGATTTCTTGAAAATCTGGTCGGTGATCGTCAGATTTCAACATACCATTGTAAACTATAGATGATAAACAATTAGTTGCACGATTATTTTTGAAGAACTTAATAGTTAAAAATTGTTCTTCTCCCATAAGAACCTGTATTAAAAGTACGAGTTTCAACGAATTTTAACATTTTTCTCCTTTTCCATTTAGTCGGTGACCCTATTCGGAACAAACTCCATTAAATAGCTTGAAATTTCGGCTTTTGATTAGGATTTTTGTTTTTAGATTCTTATGTTTAAAAAAAAAACGCCGGAGCCACCTTATGAGAAATAATTCAATTTTATTGTGTTGCAATCAACATTAACATTAATGCTCGTAATTAACAGTGCGTTAGAGTCATTTCAAATTAAACTATCCGACACTAAAATCTGCAAAAAAAAAATTTGTAAGGTGAAAAAAATTGTTGGTATACCGTATAAAAATTTTGTATAAAAGAGAGCATATTTGTCTTTGACATACGGGTAAAAAAGCATTTGCAATTTTGGGTCTTTTACCTTTTTAAAAAGCTATTTAAATAACGAGTTTTTGAAACTATGATCCGCTGTCCGCAAGATTAAAAATCATCTTGTGGGTGATGTGGTTTCGGATGTTATAATTCTGACATAAATAAAACATTCTTCATAATAATAAAAAAAAATAAAGTTTGATATTTCAATGTTTAATTGTTAGACATGTTATCTAATAAACCTATCAAAAACAAGTTTGCCCATGATCTGTTAGTTGAATATCAAACTAACCTATTATTTGGCCCGTTTTCTTTATTTGATAGTTATATAGTAGTTGATTCTGTTCAACCTGCGCGTTAGCGGAAGTATATAAAACTTGGAAGAATCTGACAACGAAAGTGATGATACCGTAATCGCATTTCGAACAAGTCTAAGATACTGTTCACGGAGCTTGTGTTGACACCATCGGGGCCTCTTTAGACTTGGCGTCTTCCTCCAGGCAAGCTGCAGCGCATCGAACATTTCGTTTTCCCCCGGTCCTACGCCCCAATTCCCTGACGCGTCGACGAATATCTCAGCTTTACTTATCCTTTCGCCGCACGTCTTCTAATCGAGTTTTCAAAGAAATTTTTGCGGCCTTTTTGAATCTTCGTGATGTTCTAGTTTGATTCCGTTGTGTAGCTGGAATACCATTGGGAATTGGAATTTCGACGTAATGTAAACATATGTATTCTGAATTTTTATTTGAAAGGTATAAGTATTTGAATCCATACGTAATAAATACACTGCTTTTCACACATGAATTATTTGGAAATCATTACAAAATTTTTTTATATATTGTGGTTATTTTTGTGTAATTACATTCAAACATAATAAGTTTGACAAATAGTAAATATTAATCATTATAACAGTATTCTATAAACTCGGTAAAAATAAAATTATGTTAATTAAAATTCACGTATTTGTAATTGCCAACCATTATATACGAATAAATCAAATAATAACGCTCGAAAAAATAATGGATGTGCAAGGTGCGAATCCACGGACTCGTAGTTTGTAACCTAGTGCTCAAGCACGGAAGTAACGTCGCGATGTCGTGAAAGAGTGCATCATTATTCTTTTGCTGAGCCGTTGGAGTCTCATCTTTTATATAATATAAAAGACTTTGAGAACCTCCATAACATAATTCTTAAAAAGTGATAAGCACATTTTTCACTTATTATCCAAACTATATAGCAACTTATCTATTTTGACACTTAGCTCACACTTAACTCAAAACGTAAAAAACTACAAAACATTTTCCAAAATTAATAAACATATAATACAAAATTTTCTCCATTGTTTTGTTAAAAGTTCAAGTAACTCAATGTAGTGATAGATGTTAAATATAATTTGAATAAAAAAAATTATTCGATTAATTTTCATTGCCTCAAAACAAACAGAGCTTAACGCATGAATACACATTTTTTTAATACGACAGTAAACAAGAGATGAAATAAAATTGCAAATTAATTAAAATCTTTATTAGGAGGCACTCTTCTAAAGCATTTGCCAACGATTTTTCTCGCCTCTCCATTTTTCCAATGCTTTTCAACTCCCTTTTTGTTTTCCACGACCACAGATCCGGCTTATTCCGCCTTAGGGTGGAGGGAATCTCGAGGGCAGACAAGGCAGATTTCCACGGAGATTGGATTGTTGCTAGGTCATGTGATATATACATTTCTTCTCCTCCCCTCTATCTACCTCATCCTCTCTCTCTCTCTCTCTCTCTCTCTCTCTTCCTTTTTCTGTCTCTGTGTTCAACGGTGCAAGCCGGAAGGTCGCATAGCTGATAAAATATCTGCAGGTGCTACAGCAGGAGAAAGAGAGAGAGAGAGAGAGAGAGAGCGAGAAAGTAAAAGGGAGTTTGACTTCATAGAGTTTGTTCCCGAGTCAACGTATCCTCAAGGAAATGAAGGTGTCAAAAACCAGAAAGCTTCTTTGATCTAATCACTGACGGCGTATTCACTCTCTTGCGTGTCCTCTTATGTTCGCGATACTAATGCATACGTAGTAACTACGGCTATACGCATCGGTCGCGGTTATCGTTTCACTACCTTCACGGTTAAATTTTCCCTTTGTTACGCGCATCTTTTTCGTTTTGGTTTTCTTTGTGTGTTTATAGGTCTTGATTGTGTACATGGGAAAAAAGTTGTTGTTTCTATTTTTCACACAGTGTTTTTAACTTGCAAATGTCAAGTTAATTCTATTAATAATAGTAGAATTAACACTGAGAAAAGGAAAATGTTTCTTTTGAGAATATGAAATCAGGCTTTTAATTTTAACTATAAAGTTGTTCTTATTATTGACAAAGTTAATTTTACCAGTTCAAAGAAGTTAGATAAGCTTTACTTTTTTCATGTATAAGAATTATTCAGTTGAGAGTATGTCTGCCGCGGGAGGAGCTAGAGAAAGAAAGGAAAATTGAGACAGAGAGTTCCTTACTAAGCGCTATTGAAAAAGATAATGATTTTCGTATTTGAACTATACCCTGTTCGACATCGAAGAGATAAGGAAAGAAAGTTCTTGGAGAAGTCTGATTGCGTGCACGCGCAGCGCTACTGACGACCCTTTGTTTGCACAGACATGGTATATATATGCGCGAGAGGAGGGTGTTTGATCTGTCTGTATTAACGAGGAGAATGTGATGTATACTTGTCTCAGACGCGCTTCTTGTATGTCTGCATGCAGTTCATGACGAAATCAAATCTGGATAACTGGATTTGATTTACCAATTTTCAAAGGAATTGAAGAATGACTTGTTCATAATTCTACCATAGGCTTCAGTGAATTTAACTTAATATTTACTTAGTAAAGTTCCATTCGTATGTATTTGTATCGAAAAATCTAATATTTTTATTGAATATTTTGAAAAGTTTAATAGCGAGGGACATTAAATGAGTTTGCACAACTTTGTTCGCGCGAATTCCCTTGCTCCCAAGTGTACAATGTTAATAGAGAAGCTATTCCATTAGTTATGAGTAAACTTTAATACTGCCAGCTTAAATGGTTGACCATTTTGTGGGTGTTTCACTAGCTGTAAGGCGAGTAACTGCATCGCAAGAACGTACGAAATAGCTCAGCTATTTACAAAACTGCGAATGACAAAAAAAGTTTAGTAACTCAAAAAGAGAAGCTCAACATCTTTAGGCAAGTGTCTAGATAAATACAAACGCTTCAAATGGAACTACACACTTCATGTTTCTTTCGCTGAAGTTCTTACTAAGAGTAAAGTAGAGAGTTATCAAAAAGCAGGGAAAATTCTACATAATTTTAGTTTGGTAGTGTAAGATAAATATAAAAAAATATTAATATTGTTCAAGAAACTGATCATAAAACAAGTCTGAATTATCGATTATTCAATATGAATTATTCAAACTGAAATAAGCATTAAATAATGGAATAAAAATGATTAATGTAAACGAAAAGGATCTCTAGTAAAAATGTTAATCACACATTATCTTACCTTTAAATTAGTCTAAAAAATTATCTGATTTTGAAAATTCGAAAAACAACATATAGGCATTTGAAAAATATTTAAGAAAATATGTGAATATAATCTATAAAATAAATAACTGAGTATTTCGAATAAATGTTGTGAGTGTCATATGTAATTGACTTCGATTTTCAAACAAAAGTAAATACGCTGTTAACATTAATATACTATTTGTTTTATTTTCGATGTTTTATTTATCTTTAATATAAAATAAATATTAATTTATAACTTTGAAATTCATTAATCTTGAAATAGAATATTTTTCTTTCTGATCGTGAATGCGAGGCAGCCCAATAGAACTTATAAAAATTCTGCAACTTTCAAAAAAGCTGTTTCTCGTGCATTTTTATTGAATTTATAACACGGCGGTGTCATTACAAGCCCAAACTTAAAATATTATTTAAGCTTCATTTAATTTCTTCTTTGGTTCATCTACAATATCCTCCCTTAATAGAATTCAATGAAATTTGAAAAATTTCTAAGATTTGGGCATTTTTTTGAATTCTCGCTTATTTACATATCTCCAGAGCATCGGACCTGCTCACATCCACTGGTACATCTAGAGTGCATTACCCAAAAAGGAATTGAAGAAGCGAGAGGAGC
This sequence comes from Torymus tubicola, assembly GCA_035583055.1. NCBI lineage: Eukaryota > Metazoa > Arthropoda > Insecta > Hymenoptera > Torymidae > Torymus > Torymus tubicola. The sequence goes on along the minus strand of JAWWEQ010014837.1, from coordinate 17,346 downwards.
GCGAATAAAGTAAATTCCGATAGGTCTTTGCAGCGCTGATTACTCGGGGCTTTCTCGTCTTGTGTGCATCAAACGCGCGCGCGCCCGCGACGAGAATGCCTGACCTCATTCCGTGCTCGCCCGGTGGCATTAGCCCTCCTCGTTCCATCCTCCCCTCTTCCCTCCCCCACCGCACCCCTGCTCTGCGAGGGATGCGTCCGATGCAGCTGCCACCGCTGGACGTGTGTAGGCGCGGGTGTGAAACCTCATCCCTTCGACGAACGAGTAATCCTATATTCGCCATCTCTGTACTACGCGTCTGCTCCCACTTGTTCAATGGAATTCGTTAACATGGCGTCTCTATCGATATGTGGTAACGCGATATTTTCAAGTGCATTTATCCAAAGATATCTAGTATTAAGAACAGGATTTTTCACAATAAAAAATATAATAATTTCATCTCAGCAAATGACATTTTAAAGTTGTCAACAAATTTGAATAATGATATTCCTGGCTTTCAGCAATTGAGTGACCACTCTAAATTTTGATACGTTTTCTAGCAAAGTTATAGTAAAATAAATTTAATGTCATCAGAATACCTATAAAAGTATGTAGAGCACAATTTTTACTTAATTAACTTTTACTGCTGATGTAACTGTTACATTACATACATCCACGAATATAAAAGAACGAAATAAGCACGACATCCAATTGCAATATGACGTCGATTAGTAGAAAGCAGAACAGCGGCGCGGGCGACTGAAACTGAATGGTTAAAGTGTCTGATTCACAAATCAGCGAGCTTGGTTGAAGCACACGTTCTGTCACATTTTAGTAAATTATATACAAGGCCTCACTTATAACATGACTTAGTGATAAAATATACTTTTTTAGTAACAATCATTTTTAAAGTTGTTAAAATATGTAAAGAGTTGAAAAAAATATTGCTTTACCCAATTAGTTTTTCGGAAAAATTAAACACACAATGTCACGTATTGAATTTCGGTAAGCCATATAAAAAGTTTTTTGTTTTCATCGAGATGAAAAGGTGTTACTAATTACTTTTTTAACGTGGCAAAGGAATTACACGCACTTTTTCATTCCACTGCAGATGATTTTCAAAAACCAATTTCATTATTGCGTTCTCCTTTCGCTTTTACTATATCTCACTCGCTTTGTCTCTCTCTCTCGTTCTCTCTCACTCGGTTGCAGTCAACGAGCCTCGATGAAACGTCCCAACGTACACGAGTGTGAAACGTGATATTTTTCAAATATCGATGCGAATATACTAGTTTCGCTCGCTGCTTGCTTAATCCGCTAAAATTCGTGCAGTCTATTGTAAACTAAAACTGAAATTAATCAGTTTTATGCAGATAGAATGGGACTGAAGCTTTATGACAAAATTCAGACAAACCGTGGAAATCAAATTCGAGAGAGAGAGAGAGAGAAAGTTCTACGAGCATTCGATTATTTCCTGCACGAAACTACGAATAAAGGGTAAATTGCGTGAAAACGAAAGCGGTGGGAAGGGATGATCGAGCAATTATTTCCGCTCAATTATGTATATATTCAAGCATTGAAGTATGGAGTAAAGGCTGCAGATGAGCCGTTCCATAAGAGGTTTACACTCGTTACTGCGCAAACTCATTAAACAGTGCAATCCCAAGTCAATAACTCTTGGAGCTGCGGTATGGAGTGAAAATTTTATCAGCCGCGTTAACTCAGTCTATAAGAACGTGCCCAACCAGCACTTGCTTTATTTATGAACGTCTTACCTGGCCGTAACAGCAAGAAAGCAAGTGAAAGGGAGAGAACGAGAATGAGAGAGAGATAGAGAGGAAGTGGACATTTTATGAGAACGTAATGAACGCTATGACGAACACCTCTTTATTACGGTTCCACTAGAAATTGTAACTGTAGCTCGTGGAAAGCAAGAAAGATAGGAGGAGTAAACCTTTTGACTTTCATGAAATTCCAATTTTACGAATTATTGCGGAAAAATTTCAATTCCATTACACAATTTATTTATAGTGTAATCATATTTGTAGATGATGAACGTTATGCTTCAGTTTCAGTTACAATTATTAAATATGTATTTGCTTCTTTAATCTATAGAAATTAACGTTTATATTATTCATTTATGTTAGAATTTGCAAGGGTATTTACGTCCTTTATCGAAATACTTTTTTTTAATAATACACCTGCAGATACAGTTTTTACTATGTTGCAGGTTTACTATATCTTCTTCATGGAATATTTAATGCTTTCTGGTTTTGATATTTTTAGTAAATTAACACTTCGTAGAAATGGGAATAGAATTGATGTATCAAAAGGTATTCCATAATAACAAGATAAAAGATTAAAAATTTCGATTTCACATGCTCAAATTAAAATGATATCTTCAATCTTTTAATAAAAAAAAAAAAAACAAACATTGTGAAGATTTGGTAGCAGTAAGACGAAGACGGGTGAACTCAAGCGTTGACCTAGCCTTCCTCACGTAGCACAGCATGCGTCCTGCTAACCTAGGCTACTGCAATTAAGCGTTTATAGCAATTTCAGCGCGGTTCAAACAATGGACCATCGTCGTTGGCAGGGACAATCGGATCGGCGGTCCGATACGACGCGGATCTTCTTGGGACTGGCCACTGAATCTTCGGGCGCGCGCGTAGCGGTAATTGGTAGCCTGGTAATTAAATCAAATGACTTTCCGATAGCGAAACGACGGGATAACAGCCGAGTGAACGACAATCCGAGAGATTGAGAAGGTGAGAGTGAGGAACAGGAAAATATGAGACAACAAAAGAAAAGCAGCAGTTGGTGATACGTGGGACCAACGAGGGAAAGAGGAAGAATGAAATTGCAAGAGAGAGAGAGAGAGAGTTGAATTCCTGTCGACTCGATCATTGTCGGGCTTTATTATTTCTCGTCTCTTGTTTGTCTCCCGCCAACTCCCGCTTCTCATTCGCCAGTGTGCTAGATAGCCGTCACTGACACCAACTTATTTAAAACTTCGCGGAAGTCTTTAATTAAAAAAGTTTACGCCCTTAGCCAGTCTAATAGTCGGCTGAGGAAGCATCCGTCCTTGACGACGTCAATATTGCGCAGGCGCAGTGGACATTACTTTTGATATAATTAAAAATTATCAGATGCGTCTGTCCATCCAAATTACAAAACACAGCGAACAAGGCGTTTTTAAATAATTAAGGTTTCATATCATTAATTAAGGTATTTTTTGTTCAATTTTTCAAGAAGAAAAATGAATTAAAATGTTTTTCAAACATAAAAATTTTTCGGTAAAAGTAATATTATACGATGGAAAAGACAATTTTTATAGCATTGTGCTGTGTATTTTAATCTGCTATTGAACGTTATTCAATAAAGTGATACAAATTAGAGTGGAAGATACAAAACGAGAAACAATTACATAATAATTTCAGCAATAAACGAAAGATTTTTCTTGAGTGTATTTTAAATGACTTCCGTTGCCGTAAGATATTGCAGAAAAGGCAGCAAACTACTAACGTGTATTTTGGCTATTTTACACATTATTATTTACATTTTAAGTTGTATAATTTTTTTTTAATTTAGAATATACTGTTAATGTTATTTGTGGCTGAAATGAATATCTCGAAAAAAATGGCCCGTGTGGCTGACTATGGTGATTCCGGTAGTTGTAATAATTTGAAACACAAAATTCAAACTAATTATTATTTTGTAGACTTGTGGCTCCGGGTCTTGGCAGATTAAAACAATTTTATTAATTGACAAAATAATGAACATTAAAAGAATTTAATAACTCGTGTTTTTTCGCTAAAAACAGAATAAAAAAATAAGAAATCATTGTTATAAATAAATAATTTGGTTACTTGATGAAGCGACTGGCACGTATATTAAACCTGCAGTTTCTTCGTAGGCCTCGTTTTTAGCAACTTTATCGATTTTTTGAAGTTCATAAATCAGATTATATCCTTAAAATACGACGTAGAGTTTATCTACGAAAAAATATAAAATTAAATAAAAGTTAGTTGGATGATCGAAGAACTATATATCTTAATATGAATCATCGAAAAGAAATATATCCTAGGTGAGTGGCGTCTGACTGTAATTCACCGGTTCTACTGTTGCGAAACCAATAGCGTTACCAGGAAAAGAATTTTAATATCATTAAAACTTTTTTCATTTTAAACATTTTAATAATAGTAAAATAAAATAATTTCATTCTAGGTTATAATTTTAATAATAATACTTTTAGCGCAAAATTAAATAAGGAAAATTCGTTCCATTTAAAGATATTTTTATTTCTCAAAACATTCTGAGAATGTATATGATATCTGTCAGAAGCCAGGTGAGAATATACAGCTCGAGCGTCGCGATATCAAAAGACGTTTCATCTCGTCTTCTCTCCACTTCCATTTCATGAAATATATTCGGCGTACTTAGTAGCAATATCGACTTTAATAAATACTCCAAGTCGCGTCGTCGTGAGCGGAAGGAAGTCTCACTGCTCTTGCTTGCGTGACTCTTCCTCCCTCACTTGGCAGGAAATGCGCGAAATGAAGTTCGGGCCCGTGTAAATGGGCAGGTGGTAACTCGATATCGGCCAGAAAAGGGCTTAAGTAATCCTATTTCCGCGTTTCCTCGGTAAAATGCACGCCGCGTTTTCCCTCTTTCTCCCTCTACCCCCTCCCGCTTCTGTGCCGCAACGTTTTTTCCCTTTTTTCATGGTTGATACTCCAGTGCGCGACAGCGTTCATTAAAAACGCTTTGAATGCAGAGTTCGTCAAAGGTATTTTATAATTACCGGAGAGTATTATTCAGCTCAACTGCCCTTACAACTTTTAAATAATTCGTCGTTATTAAATTTAATACCAGCAGAGAATTGACGCATCATTCGTCTATCTAGTTGCCAAAAATTTCGGATCTAGCCAAAAGGATCTGTCTCTACATTTCTTTCTGTTTTTTTCATACATACTATCCGGTTTTATTTCGAATGCATTAATTTTTATAAGAGATAAAAGGTCAATAGATTAGAGAAAAGCTCACGTTTTTAAAAATATATTTTCCAATAATTTTTTGTCAAGCAGATCGCAGCAGAAGGCGCGAAATCGTGTATTCAGTGACGAATGTTTATACATTCGCCACGGAATTTCAAGGATTGCTTGATTTTCTCCGGGTAAACAATCTAACAATCGAGTTCTAGCGAGTGAGCAGAGAATAGAGAATCCAGGGTTGCGCCCGCGCGCCGTTGGGTCTTGCAGCCCCACGTACTATGGAATGTAAATGAGTGCAGCAATGCCGAGAATAAACTCGGCAGTCGAACAGTTCTGATGTTTATGCAGTATCTCTGCGTATTCGCGTTTGGTTTGAGCATCGTTAATGAAGCAACGTGTTTGCAGCCTTTGCACACCGGGGACTCTCAAAGGCTTCGACTTTCTCGCTCTGGCTAAACTATTTTCCCTTCCGGTATGTTATGTTGATCGAACAACTTTCTTCCTCTCTACCCTGAAGCCGGCGAGCCAACGTTTTTTTTCGTATAAACTTTCTTCTTCCTTTCCATTACTTTGCATTTCCCATGCATACGTTTTTCAAACTTCACCCTCCAAACTCTTTGCATTTCCACGTTATGCATTGCATTTTCTGAATCGTGAATGAATACGCAATATTGATGAAAAAATAATCGCAAAAATATAAAAATAAAAATAGAATTTATATTATAAAAATAACTTAGTTAAAAGAATGTGAATTTATTACAATGACGAGTAAATAGGAATGACCTATTCTGTGTGGATGAATTTTTCTTTTGATTTAGTTACGCCGTGAAGAAAGTGCGTAGGTGCATCGTAAAAATGTATTTTTGTACGTTTCGTCTTTATTGGCTTCATAAAAAGGTTGGAAGAAGAGAGGGATGAGCGTTCCCGCACGTCAAATGCGTTTCAATTTAAGTTTTGCCCCGGCGTTGCATTTATCACAGAGCTGCCGCGAGTTGGTTTAGGATGAATTTATGAAAATTTCATACGCAAACACTCTTTCGGTCGCTAGCTCTTAAACCGAAGCAAAACCTTACGGCGTATTTTAAATGTGTACTTCTATTTTGTAGAAATATGAGATACGTTCAATTTATTGTTTATTTGGTATTATTGATAATTCCGGATTTCTATCGAATCAATGTATGAATTTCAATAAATATTTTATCTTCAGCATTGTTTTACTTCTACACGTGATCATGTATTTAAATTTTTTGCCAATTTATTTCAATCAATACTAGTTGCACTTGTTAATTGAATATATTATTTTAAATTGCAATTAAATTTTTTTGTAATACATTATTATTTCTAAACGTAGAGAGCAAAATTGTTAATTAATAATTCCTTTCTTAATTGTTTTGCTCCTTTTTTTAAATACAAAGAGACTTTTTTGTTGAATTTTCTTTTGGCTTCGTTTCCAGTGTTAACACTACTGCTTTCCATAATAAGCTTAAATTCATTAAAAGTGAATATATTCTCTATTCAATGCTAAATTTTATTTTTTATAAAATAAATATCAGAATAAAAGATCCTTACTACACTTGGTACAATATCGCACTACTGGAAATGTTCACGCTGCAACAAAGCGATTGTTTGCGAGCACGAAATCATCGCTGTCAGAAACTCGGCTTTCCTGAAACATGAGGGTCGTTATACGTATACCATGAGTGAAACTCGCAGGTAGCTATTTTGCTTTCTCAGGGTGCGGATGATAGCGATATAGAGCATGCTGCAGTAGAACGTAAGCAGAATCAGCAGATGGCTGCCGGGACCGCAGCGTCCGGATTCATTTCATCACGTCGAAGTGGCCTTCAAGAAATGCAATTTAGCCAGCTACCAATGAAGAGATGGCCCGAATAATTGGCGCTTAACTCTCGAATGCAACGAACAAATGGTGCGTAGGAAATGGGGTGAAATTGAACGTTGATTTGTATTGTCAGGTATGATTATTGTTGTTTGCTTCAAGACTGTGAGTTTGAAGAAATGAATGCATTAATACAAGAGGCGCAATTCGAAACATGCAATTCGTCGATTTTATTTGATACGCAAGAATGATTGATATCGTTTGAGACGTACTCGACATTTCCAAGCAATTTATAAAAGTTTAGTAGTATAAAAATTGCAAAACCACTTTGATACTCAGAATAGGTTATAAATGGAACTCGATTCATCTTTAGTACGTTGTAGTAAGTGTTGCACGTTATACCAGAGTATTGAAAATTTTTCCATCAGCCGTAGTAAGAAAGGAAAAGAATGTTTATGATACGTAACTCGTAAATGTATGAATGCCAATGGAGAGCGCTTTTCTCACAAATGACTGAGTTTCATCGCCGGTACAGAATTTATGGCAAGAGTAGAATGCTTCAAATGGAGAGGTGGTTATAATTGTTATTAGAATATAGCTAAATATAATTCTATTTACGTTTTACTTAAATATTATAAAAAATCTTTAATTATCTTTCTATCCATAATCCTCCCCTACCCACCCCGACCTTAAAGATTCGCATGGAAACTTATCAGATTTGTTCGCATTCACCGTCTCTCGCACGCAGCATCGTTTAACTCTCGTAAGCGTACGATCCGTGTCGAGTCGACAACGATAGTCGTGCAAAAGTAGTCACTCACTCGCGGTGCGCTGGGTACCTCGGCACTTTTTGAGCATGAGGCGTAAACTGGCCGGGTAGTAAAAGCGGACGTAAGAATCTTGAGAACAAGCAGGTGCGACGATTTACGTCGTGAGCCTGCTCTCCAGTGCTGGCCAGATAGCAGCAGCGCGACGACGAACCCTCTCTTTAAGAGTTACGTGCGCGGCCGGCGCTTTTTTCGGAAAATTTATTTGACTGGTACCGCAGCCAGTTAACCATCCTTATTTATTTTAAAGCTATCGCGACGGCTGCTATCCCGTTTTATTTAGGACGGATAAAATAAGACGTTTGCTGCGCGGTTTCGCCAACGTGCGTTTGTTTCTGCGCGCCTTGCTGGAGTTTCATTGTGGCATAAGAGCGATAAATTACGGTAAGGGTTGCAGTAAGAGCCACTTAGGACTTTCTTGCCGTGCGCGTTCACTTTTACCGTTCTTTGCGTACCTGACCTTTTTAACAATGTCCCACGTTGTAGCATTAATTACATACCTACCAGTAATATGTGTGGATTTAACTGCAAAATTTGTCAGAATTTTTTTATATTTTATAATAGTCTTAACGACCGTTGACTAGATTAGATCTATTTAAAGTATAGAAAATGCGGGAGTTTAATTCAACGTTATATGTGTTTTCGCATTGATTATAATTATTATTAACTCAATACATATTCTTTTACATTAGTTTACAAGATGGAAACAAATTTTGTTTTCTTTTTTCAAATTATTAAAGTTAAACTATTTCATCAGCGTCAGAAAATATAAAATAATTAAATAATTATAACCGTTATAAGTTTCAAAACTGAAAATAATATTTCGTCGCAAGTGAAAGAGACGGAAAAATATTCTCTAAAAGTGTATTTACAGCACTTGTATTCGCCACGGAGGCTTAAGGGGAGATAAGATTTTCTAATACGAGTTCGTATATGTGGAAATACAGATTTTCCCAACGATTTCCTTACGAACCTAAGAAAAGAAACTATGAAGGTTTGCAGTAGAGATATAAATACACATAGCGCAGCTGTTTCTATTACAGTTAAAAAAATCTTGTCCGATGCAGATTGTTAATTCAATCCTCAATATTTTAATATTCGTATCGCATAACTTTTATATTCCAAGCATTAAAAACTTATTTTTTTAATTATATATTATATTATAAATTTTATATATATAGCATGAAAACAGTAACGACATTACGCATTTGAAACATTCTTTTATAGTTCTCTCTTAATTTCTCTTATAATTGCTTTACAAATTTTCTCTTTGTATTTTGTGCATTTATGGTATGAAGGGTTGTAAATATTAAAATGAATAAATTGTAAAATTTTTTGATTAAATAAAACCATATAAAACTGTTTGATTTTAAAATTATTTTTATTTTTTCGTAATTTTTTCAAAACAAATTGCTCAAATCATTTTTATATTTACAAATCTTTGAACCATAACTTTACAGAATAAAAAGAATTTTAACGATTTCAAATTTGATTTAAAAATCATACGATAGAATGAAACTGTTACATTCAACTATTTCGTACATTGAAAGAAGATGGGGACAATTAATTTTTTGTTTTATAATGTATAGTCATCACCAATAACTAAAATTAGTGAGTATAAGGTGGGAAAGGTAGGAAACGCTTTAATGTCCTTTTAATTTATTGATTATATTATGTTTATTACAGAATCAGTAATTTATGTTTGATAGCGCTATAATGTATCTGTGTATAATTTCTAATACTTTATGCAATGTAAAATATATAAGACTTTTTCTGTATATGAAACTATCACTAATGAAAAAAAGAGTTCCCTCGAGCTTGAGCAAGTTCTGAGTCCCTTTTCAATATTTGTTAAAACCCTTATGACACACTCTCTCTCCGTCTCTGAAGAGACCGAGAAAGAGACTCGGCTGGCGTTTGTCATCGATGTCGGAGAACAGTCGTGACCTGGAAAATCGATGACCACGTCTCGGTTTTCGAGTCTTTTTCCGTCAGCGAGTAAGAAAGAGAAAGGAGAGAGAGAGAGAGAGAGAGAGAGAGAGAGAGAAGGGCAAGAAAGAGGAAGTCTGCAGGGAATCCTTTATGACAGTCCTTTGTAAACGATTTTCTTTTGTTTCAGGTACGTATGGATATATCTTTTCTCCTTCTACCCCCTGAACCTCCACTCGTCGTTTATCCGGGTTAGGGGCATCGAGTGAGTATGAATATATATATACACACACGTATTTTTCTTGTGCGATGTTTCTATCTCTTATTTTTCCCGATACTCTGATTCCCGATCTTTTTCATTGCTCTTAATTAAAAAGTAACTCACACAAGCTGCGAAAAATCGATGATATCTTGACGGCTACACATTAAGTGGTACTTGGAAATCAATAACATTATTCGCTTAGTTTTTTAGATACGAAATTGTAAAGTGGTAATAACTTATATATTCTTTAAGGGTTTTTATAAAAGTCGGTTTGTGGTTTCCAGAGATATTTATTAGTAATTACTATTAAAAATAAATTAGTTCTTAATTAAGTTCTTGTTATTCCCTTCTTAAAAAAGAGACACGAGAAAAGTGAAGCCGACTAAAACATGTTCTGATTGGTTGATCTTTAAAAAGGCACGGTATTTTGAATTAAATCTTAAATTTTGAAAGTTTTAAATGATAATAAATATTTACAAATTAAAATAATATTATCATTAAGTTTTGTTGCATTTATTATCAATATTTTACTACAACATGAATTGTTAAGAACTAATGTGTATTCACTCAATGTTTTAAGTGTAAAATAACGGAAGAAAAAGAAATGACTGACGTTCTTATATTGCAAGTTCTTAAGTATATGTATTTATAAAAACATTTTATTTTATTTTATTTCACTATAACCTTTGATGTCTGTACAGAAGACTTTATTTTAATTATTATTTATCCATAATATATTTATTTATAATATTTTTATTGCCGATATTGATATTGCCCGCGCGTAGCGTGCTTAAATAAATGTAGTTGTTGAAAACAGATATTAGGTATTCATTCAAGTTTACAATTAAATGTAAATTTATCTCTTTGTGTCTTTATGATGCTTTATCACGAATGCATTATATGTAAAAATCTATATAAATGTATCTTATGAAGGTCATTGAGTTAGTTCAAAGTAATTTCTACGCCTTCACATTGTCGATAGAAAACTATAAGGGTTTTGGTCATTTGAGTTATTAGAATTTTTGGTGTTCGTTTAAATATTAACAATAAATTCAATATAAACCAAGTACATTAAGTAGATTATATTATATATATTAACAAATCTATAACTTTTACTGTGATACATCGGTGTGGAATAATCTAATGCGACGAAGTGGAGTTACATCTATTTATCTAATAATTAATATTTAATATAATATTTACCTAAATAACCTAATAAAATAACTCAACGACAAAAGGCATATATATATAGGCATCGATAGCTTAATGAGAGAGCATCCGTTGCGTGAATCAAAGATTACAGGCGCAATTTCCAGTCAAGCATCCCTAGCCACATTTTTTATCGAACCCTTCTCGAATTTTATTATTTGTGATTTATAATTTATTTAATTTTCTGCCATACATGTTGAAAAAAAAACATAAAAAATGATTTAAACGAACAAAATTTTATTTTTTTCGAATTAAATTCTGTGTTAAAAACTACAAAAATACTTGGTCAGCCGAACATTTTCACCTGATCAGAATTGCGAATCGAGTATCAAAGTATGAAAGTATGTTACTTTTTCTAGAGTTAGTTTGTACATTACATGCAATTAAATTTATTTAATATTGATCATAATAGAATCAATGGAAAAAGGAATGTACTAAATATAAATTACGAAATACAACTAAATAAATAAAACTGGATACCAAAAATAAATAAAAAACTTTTTCAGCAACAGATCCATCAGTTTTAATTTTGTTAGTTCTCTAGTAGACAATTTTGAATGTATAAAAAACTGGAATACGGTCATTAAGATAGCAAACATTTGTAATGATAATAACTTTATTTTTTTAAAAAGTTTTAAAACTTCCTTTTCAAACTTCACTTAACAGTTGCACATAAATAAAAAAAGAATAATAAAATAAAACAAGAGTCTAGCAACTTTGATTAGTTTTCTTACAGAATAAAAAATATTAAGTCCTTCAAGAGTTACATAAAATATTGTGTTACGTAAAATAGATTCTACGAAAAGCTAGTATATTTTACGCTTATCTTTGAATTTATGTAACATTTGGAGGAATCAAGATTTTCTCAAAGTATATAGAATCAATTCTCCATCAATTGAAGGTCTGAGTAGGACCGAGAAAGATGTTTTAACCTGCTTTCCAAGATCTTAATTATCTCAATCTATATTACGATATCTAAATTATTGACACCTCAGTTCCAAGATGCAACGAAGAGTCTCCATCGCTCCACTGATTTTAAGGAAAAATCGCACCTCTTCATCTTTTTACGATCTAGAGGGCGCGTATAACCGTGAGAAGAAACTTGGTGTAGAAGAACGCAACGAAGAAAGGGACGAGGGGCGGGGACCGCAAAGCGTCATCTCTTTTTTATTCTCGCGTCTGAAGCGAAGCGCAAATAATCGCAGTAAAATTCGGTTCGCTAGCTCGTGAAACTCTTTGAGCTATGTACGTCTCTCTGCGTACAAGTGTGTATATATGTGCGTGTGTATGTGTGTGTGTGTGCATGTGTGTGCGCGCGTGGGCACGCATCGCAGCTTGGTGTATACATAAAAGAACGGCTGGAAAGCTCCGACAGCGCAGTCCACGTTTTTCCATCTCCCTCTTTCGCGCTCTATCCTTGTCTTTCTATCGCCTGCGTTCTCTCTGTGTATTCTATATTCGTGAAAGTTGTCGCTCTTATATAATTTCTTTGAGAAACCGAAAAGCTAAACGCAAATAGAGAACATTACTAGTGAGGAATAATGGAATTTTACTGTGAGACCGGGTCGAATAGAAGATACAATGTGCTCATCTCGTGTCTGCCTTCTCAGGTGTATAAAATCGCGTGCAATCATAAAAATAATAACATTAATACCGAAACTTAAAAATGTTGTCTTTGGGTTTTGTAATTCACGATCTTTCCCTGAATTAAAAAGAATTTCACTGTTGAAACGATTAATAATTAAACACTAAATATATTTCTAATTTTTTATTTTACGAGATTTCGGATGAAAACATTTTTGCTGTCCTAAAATAAGATATCTAAAGATGTTTTTCATTACTTTATTGTTATTCAGATGAATATCATGATTTATGGTGTACTCCGTATAAAATACTAAGGATGATTTATTAATATTTTTTCCGAATATTCAATGGATTTTGCATAAATTTCCCTACGTAATCTACACTTCACATTCATAAGGTAAAGTTTGATTCTTCTCATTTCATGCAATCATTCGAGAAAATGGAATGACTACGTGATTTTTAAAGACCTTTGACTATAGAACGAATGAATAGCTCAAAGCCATCGCTTTTTCATCTTCGACCACAAGAAAAAAAATACATCTGTACGGAAGAAAGAGTGAGAGAGAAGAGGGCAGAGAGAAACGCGGGAAAATGGAATGACTGGATATTTTCCGGAAAGGATGAGCCCTTACCCATGTACGCGCCCTGTATAAAACTCGTCAACAGAACGTATTCGTTTTCCAATTCCCTCGATACCGAGAATCCATTCTCACTCTTCCATTACATGTAGCTAGAGGAAAAGTGAGAGAGAGAGAGAGATAGAGAGGGACAAAAAGGTTACATAGTATCGCAATAGGTGGAAGAAACTACGTAAGAAAAGTGCGGGAGTACTGAGAAAACGGAATGAGTGTGTATTATGCACACCAGGGCTCTTTTGGCACGCATTGACAAAAGGGAATTCGACAGCTTGCGGTTTTTACACTTGTTTCCAAAACCAGCGTTTGTACGCAAATATATTTTTTTCCTTTGTTGTTTTTTATCCGCAATGAAATTCGTCTGCGCGGCCATATGTATAAAACGCATTCGAATTATATGAGAAGGCAAGTAAAAGGAAGTATAAGGGACTAAGAAATTGCGAAATCGTATAGCATGCAGGTGTCACTCGTAGAACGCACGATAATTGATTTCAGCCTTCTCTTTTTAGTAAACATATATATGTTTTCGAGGTGGATCAGCTAGATTCTTCAATATTTTTGTAAATAAACTCGCATTCACGCTTACTCTGTATATTTCTATTCGCGCCGTTATACATATATATTTCCGAAGCATTTTTCTCTTTTAGGGCGACCCCATTTCTCCGAGCGCGCTACGTGTGACCTAATTTGCACCAACTCACCCATGAATTATCCTCCAGTTGGTTTTTCATATTGAAGCCAAACGTGTAACTCTACCATTCTACAAATATAATAAATATATTTTTTTCATCTATATATAATATTTGCTGAGGGAAACGATTGGCAAACTGCACTCGAATATTTTTCTTATTTGCGTGGTAATATAAAAATATAAACAAAATATGTGTTGAGAAGAGTAAAGTAATGGGTTTGAAGTTTGCATCGTTGGAGGGCAACGAAACTTTAGAAAATTTTTTTTATTTTTATTTTTATATATTAGATTTTGAATTCTCTCATGTGTTTAGCGTTTTATAGCATGACGCAACACCAAAATAAAGATTTCATTATATCGTGCAAATTTTTAGCTGTTTTATTTATTTGTGAGAAATTATTTCGTTGCTTCCCAACGTTGCAAACTTCAGACCCATGTAAAGTAAAGCATACATTAATTGGAAATATTTTCATGGAATTCTTTGTACACTCAGCTTTTTATATAAAAAAGGTGAGATATTGCGTTCAGAACGTTTTTTGAAATAATTTAAAAAATGCAGGTAATTTGAAACATGACTTTGAATGATGCACAAAACGCGATACGGTGTACAGTATTGATTTCACGATTTCATATTGTAATGAGTCTATATAATTCTTTATTGGGTATTGCTGTATTCTTTTGAGGTATACGACTTCATGGATCAGGTGTATTAAAAATACAAGGTACATCATAAATTAATTAATATGAAGTAGCATTACATTCGAAGGGTCCTTTTTTTTATTCTCTGCCTCGTCAAATATCGTACGCAGAGAGATTGATTCACGTGAAATAATGAGAAGAGATAATAATAATAATCAATTGTAAAATACTTAATAGTTTTTTATTAAATACACAACGTATGGGGAATAGTTGCACGTGCATCTTTAGTATATTATATACATATCAATTAAGAAAAATTAAATGAAAATATATAAAATAAGATGTAACAGTTTTATAAATAGCCATTCGCTATATTTCCGGATGCTACAAACCGAAAGAACCGTTAAGAAATGTTGAGTGAGCAAAGCGAACTCAACTTTATTGTGTAGAGTAAATAGCTCGTGATATAGCTACTCGCGAGGCCGGCCGCTCAGCTATGTTCGTCCCTGCAGACGACGAACTCGCGGAGGTGGCGGTATCCGGGAGAAGGTTAGGTGAAGGTATTGTAATGAAAGAATAGCCTTGATGTATAAAAAGCAACAACAAAGTCAATCAAGTCAAAATATAAACGATACGCATCGCGTTCCGCGCAGACAAGAGGTCGGGATCCGCCGCTCGGCGCGGGCGGATCAGTATAATTAATTTTCGTTGGGACGGTGCACGTAACACCGGCCACTCGCGATGGTGTGCTGAAAATACAAGAACACTGGACTGGACGTGCTGCGCCAGTCCAGCTAATATCGTACAAATCGGTGTACTCGCGTAGTTGTTTGCAGGTCGCGTTACCGTTGAATAAGTGCGCAGGCTGTTATTGGGAAGCGCCCTTCCCAGTTGCGACAAAAGCAGGCCTACACCCGTGCCGTAGTACTTCCCTAGCCGGGACGACGATGACGAGGCTGGACCCGAGATATAAGACGATCGCGTGTGCACGGTTAGACATCCCGAGAGAATCTAATTCAAAATTGAATTCAGCGCGATTTTGCATCGGCGATAGTCGCCCTCTCCCCGCGCGTAGTTTCCGAATACGGTGCTCGAGCGATGTAAATAAACGAGAGCCAAACAGGTTTGGTAGAAAACGGAGAACCAAGATACTTATTTTCTCCGTTTTTTATTCTCAAACCTCGTTATAAAGAATAATTTTAATATATTTTATCTAGTCATTTGTTTAATCAGCTTGCTTAATCAGTGGTATATAGTATTTAAACTGACAAATAACTATATATTATATACAAGATCTAGCTAATATTCTATTTCCTTTTTTCTAGAAATTGCGAAAAAAGTTTTTTCGATAAATAGATCTCGACTTTTTACAAATGTCTAATAGAATAAACCGAAATGAATTTTTTATATTTTTGACACTAGTAAAAATCATAAACTATTTGGAAAATTAATTGAATCAATGATATATTAGACATTTTTAGAAATGCGCTTGTATTTTCCATAAAATTTTGTTGTGTAAGATTATAAAGCTAACCAAATTTTAGATTGAATTTACTCTCTCTGAAATATTAGTATTTGTTCTGTTTGTAAAGATAATTTACAATAAACGACTTACTATTTGTAAAGTCGAGAAAGTTTTGAGCCTACGAAACATACATTTCTCTTGTTGAAACGTTTCTGGGAAGTTTTTCTTCCCTCTCTCTCTTTCTCTCTTACTCTCTCCCTCTCTCCCTCTCTTCTATGGACAACTTCAAAATGCACTTCAGGAACTTTGAAGTCTGCGCTGCAGCACTTCATAGCTTTGCTGGCAGCACGTTGTAGATCCTAGTTATACCTTTTTTTATTTTATCCATTTTGGCTCCATCATAAAATAATCGCTCACTGAGTCAGTGGAGGAAGAAAGAAATAAAGAGAGAGAGAGAGAGAGAGAGAGAGAGAGAGAGAGAGAGAGAGAGAGAGAGAGAGAGAGAGAGAGAGATAAAGTTAGTTTATCCAGCCGCGCATGCACCATTGTCGGTATGTAAGGCCTGGAGAAAATTACTTGTCGATGGAAGGAGTTTCTTAGATGGCGGAGGTGGAGAAACTCATGGACTCTATTCGCATGGACACCGCCGCGACGTAAAGTTTCGTTGTCAGAACAACGGTGACCAAACCCTTGGGACGCCCAGCGGGTGGAACAAGTTCGAAACTGTTAATGATTGCAATATTGCTCACACGCGGGCGCTGTACGTGGCCTTCTGCTTTGAGGAGTGGAAATGAGCGAGGTACTTTGCACGTTGTGCTTTATGTTAATGTACTTCTTGAGAGTGAGTGTATGGTAGAATTAATTATGGTTACTGGACCGATATAGATTAATACTTGTCGAAGTTTATTTCTAGTTTGCTTATAATTTACTAAAAAATTTAACTTTTTATGAAAATTAAAACTTCTTTGGTTTCTTTTTATAATTTCTTTTGTATGTATTTCTACCAAGATATAAGAAATATAATTTTTAATGAAAGCTTAGGAGATTCAGTAGTACCTATTTTGAGAAAACCGACCTCCGAAAATGAATTATCAGTGCAGCGCTTCGTTTGTATAAATCACAAATTAACTTTCGGAACCTTACTAAAATGTGTTTTCCAGAGATAGTAAGTATGATAATAATAACACAGCCACACAAAAAAACGAAAGTGGTCAAACTCAGAGCACTGACTATCATATTCTTATGTATTTTGATGTGCTGATCTCAAATATTACCTTAATTTTAGTCTAACACCT
>JAWWEQ010014826.1:0-36489 GCA_035583055.1 Torymus tubicola | reverse complement strand
ATTGCTCTAAAAATTTAGGAACATGTTTTTTTCATAAAAAACTAAGTGTCTACAAATTTTGAGCAATTTTAAAATTTCAAGCTGCTCAGTTCACCTGAAATAGTCCATATAATCATGCATAATTTATAATATTATGACTTATACTTGACTACTAAATATTGTTGAAAGTGCATAATAAGAAGTTTTTATGTTCATAAGATGTTACATGCAAAATTAAAAAGGGTTAAAGTGATGAAAAAGTCAACTATTTTATTTATATGTATGAGTAGTATATATATCTATATTTTTTATAGGTATATTTCTTAAGATGGTTCCTCAACGCATTATAGTTTGTGTGCTTAGCTAGAGCAGAACCTACACTATATTCGTCGTCCTGTCTCTTTCGCTCTCATGTATGTCTTCTGCTATGTGTATTTATAATCATTATATCTGTTTAAAAAGCTGGTCTTGTAAAGATAGTATTTCGAGAGTTATTTTGATTAATATTTCAAGATATTGGATACCAAGGTCCGTGAGTCTTAACCAAAGGACTATTGGCAAAAATTCTGAAACACGAGCATCTTTATTTTTAATGAAGAATATTTCCCGTTTCATCAAAATCTGTTTTCCGAAGGGTAAACACTCTCCTTTATTAGTTCCATTTCATGATTATTAAGAAACTGTCTTAATAATGTGTTTTTGCAAACTGCTTATAGAAATTTAATTCTGCAACAAAATTATAGTTAACACTGCCAATCAGTAAAGTTTCTTACTTTTCCAAAAAGTACGTTATTAAATTTTAAAGACAGTAAATTTCCGACATTTCTTATCGATAAGATACATTGATATATCTATAGACTCATTGTTTACTTTAACTAGCGTTAAAGTAGCGTAAATCAGTACGCTACTCGCGATAACGTTTATATTTTACTTTCCCTTGGAGATCGAAATCGTTAGAAAGAAAACTAGATTATCTTAAATGCTAAAATTACATTATGGAAAGTAGGTATTGCTTTGAAATTTTATTCTGCCAGAAAAGGAGATTTGTTTTAAGCAGTATTATTTAATTGTTCATTTTTTGTTTACAGTAAAAATCTTTATGTGGTATAATTATAATGTAAAAATGTCTTCATTTATTTTGTATCTTCTTTTATTCAAATATCTATAAAAAGTTTTGAAACATATATTTTTCACTTATTTTAAAATAGTCTTTTTATTTTTATTATATCTTTTTGAGAGTTAGTAAATTATACTGTATGAACATTTAGATGTATATTATATAAGTATGGTGCAATACAAAAAAAAACAGTAATATCACTGCAAAAAGTATTTAGGATCTCTGGAGGTATCAAAACCAGTAAAACATGCAATAGTGTTATTAAAATAAATATTAATTTAACCAAACTCAAATGAATTTTACAAAAATGTAAACTTTACCAGCAAAAAATACTTTTTAATTTTTGTCAACTCATCCCTGATGGAAATTCAAAACACCTTTTACCCAATAATTGACTATTTATTTTAGACTTTCAAAATAGATACTTTCCTTGTCTAGTTTTTAACTAGAATTCGAACATTAAATATATTAAAAATGGAATGGCTGTTTTGACCACCGGTACACGTTTGTTTCTGGAAATTTTAAACGTACTAAAGTTGACCATTACAATGAGTTAAAAAATGGCTAAAAATGTTTATTATTAAGCAATAAATAAATTTTACTGAATATTTATGAAAAGAGTGCTGCAAACTATTTTTTAGTCTCTGTATATTGTTTACATTATTTTAAACTAATAGATAATATTGAATCGAAATTTTGAAACTTAAGTTATGTTACTCCCAATGTATTAACTGGGCGAATAATGTCTGAAACAACGTTTCACCATCAGCCAATAATTAGTCAATTCTTTTGACCATTAACTAAGATTCTGCTCTACTTTTAATAGACAGTTTTATACCAGAGATTCGATGTTGATTGAATGCATATAAATATTTAATAATATTATTAATATTTACCAGGAAAGCTTCACGGATAAATTTTAGAATATATTTTAGAGTGTAGAAATATGAAGGAAGGTACAGCATTAGACTCTAACGCTAAAAAAAATTCAAATATTTTTAAAAATGTACAAGTTATTTTTTGCTTTATTTTCAAACAATTTTGATAAAAGACTTTTCAAAACAGTAACCATTTAATCTTAGAAAGTCTTAAATATAAGTTTAAAAATGGAAAATAAAACTAGAGAAAACGAGCTTTTATTTGCTTTTTCAGATTTAAAAAATATTGATTTTTTGTAAAATTGTGAAACTTTAAAATTAAGCTAAGAAAGTGCACTATTCGATTTTATGTATATTTGGTTCATTTTCATTGTTCAAATTTAAACTTTCATAACTTAAAAAAAAATTAATATTTTTTAATCTGGAAGAAGCAAATGAAACCTTGTTTTCTGTAGTTTTATTTCCTCTCTTTTAACTTATATTTAAATCTCTCCAAGATTAAATGATTACGGCTCGAAAAGCCAGCTTATTCTTCCAGGACTTTTTGAAGTACAGCTAGAAATATTCAAACTTGAGCTTTTTTATTATTAGGATCTAATATTACAACTTTTTTCATGTTTCTTCATCTAAAAACATATTCTTAAATTTGAGCTGAATCCGTGATCCAAATCCCTGACACTCTTCTGGTTAGTTTTTCAGTACTTAACCGCTTACTTGTGAAATAAGCAGTTTGTGACTGTTTACCAACAGTTTTGCTCGAAAAACGCGTCCAATGATTTCAAATTGTTGATCGAGGCTATTTCGCGGAAAACTATCCCCATCGTATAGACTTGGCAGAGACTATTTCGAACGAGACCACGACAAAGATAGGACTTTAAGAGTGTGAAGACGGAATATTGAAGCATGAGGTCACGTTACCCCTATGTACACTCGCATGGCATATATCCCTATTATCTAGCCGGAACCGTTTAAAGCCACCCATATAAAATATACGTATTCATACATGTTTCTTGCAGCATAGAGAATAGCCGCGCCACAGAGCGAAAGACACACGCACGTCGAGCACTATATAAATTCGCATAAACTGCTTTATTACCGCGAGAGTAAAAGACGCTCGCACACTCGCACACGTACGAGCGCAACCGTAATATTTTGCTTGTAAAGTACACATAACTTTGCACGCACGTATACAGATAAAGAAAGACAGCTGCATACCGCACATAGAGTTAAATTAATATTGTGCCTTAATGTAATGGAAAATCGACTATGGGAATGCGTGTATATCTTTCTATCTCTTCTTTTTCCTCTCTCTTCCCCTCTTTCTCTCTATCTCTGGTCTTTTCACGCACTCAAATTTCCTCGCACTCTCGTTCTCTGACTTTTTACGCTTCTAAAAAAAGGGTTGAGGGTGTGAATACAGCGCTCACGCAGAATGCATAAGTGCACTGTAATTCGCGCGAGTTGCATGGGCTGCTCGTGGATTACGATGCGGAGCGTTAAGTAGAATGTAGGACGGCGTGAAAAGAGCACACCAACGGTTCTCCTGTTAATTCTCATTCATATCCTAATTATTGGCATGTTCGTTGCTAATGAAACATTATTTTGCGAAAGTTCTGAGAATATTTTATTTATAACAACTTATAATTGCGAAAGTTTCTTAAAAAATTTAATTTTTGCCATGAAATGCGACATATAACTTAGTCAATGCAAATTTTGTGGCACCTATTTAAAGCAGAGTATGTCGGGATAATCATTTACATACTGATACAAATCTGTGGTATAGTTGACTTTTATGCAAAATTTTTAACATATAATTATAAATGTAAATTAGAACTCTAAAGTAGTATGAGGTACTAAAAACAATATAACTTTTATTAAATTTTTTACTTTCTCAAAAAGGAAATTTTGGAATAGTATAGAAAATTTTCAAAAAAAAATATTTATGGAAATTTTCTGCAACTATTGTCATTGAAGTTGATTGATTTTTGTTAATTCTTTTAACGCGTGGGTACTGTACTTATCCTTTTTGTCTGGATTAAGATTTTTAAGTTCGTAACCTGTTCCTCTCATTTATTATTAATTTTCTTTTTTTTGCAGACAAAAGAAGATTATAAAGAAGAATGTACTTTATTCAGATAGTTTTCATATTTATCTCTATTATAATAAAAAATAAATAATTAATTCAGATATAAAATAATATAGTTCTACCAATACCAATTATGAAAATACAATATAATATTAAAAAAATTTTTTTGTCGTGAATATTAAACTTAACGGAAGTTAAAGAACGTCAGCAGCAAATTAAATTCAGGATTTTTTATTTAATAGCTTTAAAATTAACATTGATGTTATCGTTCAACAATAAAGAATATAATTACGTGCATTAGCATAAAGACAATATATGTTTGCAAGCTTTAACTTAATGTATATTATTATAACTATAAATATAATAACATTTATTGGGAAATAACGATTAAGATTACTTAGCTTGACGCTAGATTTATTCGTTGAATGCTGTAGAAAGTACCCTATCAGAATAAATGGTCAATATTTTGCTGAGAATGACTGCATTTACAATTTGGGTCACTCACTAGGTTACAGTGGGCGAAATAAACTTAGATTTATAATAGTTAACACTGCAGAGGCTTACCGTGACAATGAAATCGCTTTCGTGATTTTTATTGAAAAGCAGGGTTTAGTATGTTTACTTAAAAGATTTTCGAGTTAAAATATACTATCGATAAGTTCTAAAACATATATACAAATATTAATAGGTGAGCACGTCATCTAGTTAGCCACATGCACATACAATAAGAGTTGGTAAAATTAAAATTGTATTAATGTTGAACATATTCAACTCAAGTTCAAATAAATTTTTCTTCACAATAAGGGAAATAAGTTTCCTTCGGGAGAAAGCAATAGTCGAAACAGTAAAGTTAATACATATAACAAATTTACCTATTTCCCCCCAACTAGATTTATACACATTCGAGGTTTACAAAGTGTCATCCTTCTACTGTACCCACAACAATGTTCCAAAATAATTTGACTATATATGTAGACAACGCAATTTTGAATTTATATATATATATACGTATACATATTTTATAATCAGTAAACAGATATATTCATAGTGAAGTGAGCGAGAGCGCACGGTTCAAAATCCATACTAGCGGCGATAAATTTCTCCCCCAGAAAGCCCGAGGCCCGCTCAATATACAACAGTAATAGCCGTCCTCGCATGAAGGGACATCGCCGGCGCACGTTAAACTCTGCTCTCTAATCGGGTCCTACGCATCTCGAGCGTTCGTATTTCCGTTCTTCTTTCCTCATCCCAAATAATTTAACGCTCCAGCTAGTATTAGTCTACTGCGTATCGGCTATACCCGCCTCTTACATTATTCATTCGGGTCGACGTAGTGAAATTTTTGAAATCCCTTAACGTTTAAAGGGCGTTTTTTTATGAGAGACATAGACGTGTGTGTGTATATATATACACCTTACTGCGCGCGCACGCACATATGAGAGGTCGAAGGGACTAACTCTCGTGTGTGGAATCGAAACGCGCCCGGGCCAGCGTGATTTCGAGTAAATGGAGCGAGAAAGGGGCTGATATTTATGGATTTTTTTAAGATCTCGCCCCCTTGCGCTGGCTAAACTGGGTTAGCTTAGGGGTTATGTCCACCTCGAAACATCGCACGCCCGCACGCACACGCAAACTCTCTATGTGCTCTTGTATGTGCGCGTGTGTGTGTGATAGGGAGGGTAAAGGGCTAGTGCCTTGGGGAGAGAGGGCGAGAGTTGTCGAGTTGCTCGCTTTACTGGTAACTTACGGCCACCTCACGGCGCTTTTCCCGCCGCGACTTTTGCTGGCCTCTCACCCGTCTCCCTCCTCCTCACCCACACCGTATCATACATCATCTGCAGGTCACGTAATCGAATCAGCGAACTTGTTCTGCCGAACTACCGCCTTCGCTGCTGCCACCGTTGCCGCGCCTCTGTATACAGCTCTGGGTGGCAGGATTGCCTGCTGTGCGAAACTTTCTCTCGGCAAGCGCGCTGATACTCTTTCCACCTCTAGACCAGGCGAAAATATTTTGAGACATCTAATTCAATGGACTCGAGAGAGAGAGAGAGAGAGAGAGCGAGAGCCAGATTTCAAGCGCGAGCTTGCGGGACTTTCACTTCAGGCTGCTTTTACTTTCCCAGTGCTACAGGTGAATTTTAGGGATTTAGTGGAGTGACCAAACTTTTTGATTGAAATGGAAATTTTAATTGATATAAGAAAGGGATAATATTTATTATATTATCACTTTTCAATAACAGTGATAAATGAAACGTTGGTTCATATCACATTTTTAGGTATACGTATTTTCTTCTGCTAAAAGGTTTGCCGCGATAATGGATCTGTAATTTTATTTGAAAATAAGTTAATATAAATAGTCAAATTATATTGTTTATGAAAGTTCAAAATAATAAGGAATATCTTGTCATTAATGTGCCTTAAATCAGGACTTAAAACATTCTGTTAATGCAATCGTGTGACTTTTAAATATTTTAAGCGAATTATACTAAATAATTTCATATTCTATATCTGACTATGTCATTATGAATTAAATAATACAATAGATTGAACTATTCAACGACAATATCCTAAATATAATAATAAGGTAAATGGTTTAGTTGGTGTACGTTTATGAAGATTAAAACTAAATCATATTTTACTCTCCATACTTACTATAATATTATAGTAAAATACAGTTAAAAAGAACTATGATAATTTATCATCAGAGTAACGAACACAGGAACCATCATTAGTGGCAGGCTTTGTTGTAAAACTTTACATATGATTCACTAATAAAAGTAATGCATTGTTTGTATTTATTAATTAATATATGAAGTGAGGTCATGTATAAAATGTCATTAAAAAATTGTATGAAGAAAAAACTAGATAATTCTTTACGAGAAAAAGGCTACGGTATTTGCTGTTCAAAGAGTATGAAAACAGACAATTTATACAAACAAGAAATAAAAAATTATATCAACAATACAATAAAAATGCACAGTCATTAAATCATTAAAAGAGATACAGAATTTACTTTTCACCATAGTAATCCTAAAGTAGCCTACAAAGATTGTGTTTTGAGGGTGTAAAGTAGTACTTTACTCGTAGTACTACTTTACTCCTACTATGACAACAAATGCTGTTGGTCACTTGGGCGTAAGACTTTGTGCCACTGATACGAAAAATACTATTGTGTACTTTTACATTTATTTAACGAAAATCTACGGTTAAAATGTTCCGAATCATGTCTCAGCTTCGTGTAAACCAAAAGCCAACTAAATGACAGATCAGATCGGCTACCACTAAATGGAAATTTGGGGTAAATAGAAGATATACAGGATGAATATGTTGTGCAAAAGTGGTAGAGCGTAGATTTTAAAATAATGTGAATGTAAGTAGGGAAATGTGTAAATTATATAAAAATGATAATCCGTAAGTTGGAGTATGTTTCTAAATGTTTAGTAATTGAATTGTGTCTTCAGTTCTGTTTATTTTCTTTTCTATCAGTTTCTCTACCTATTATTCAAAAACAATCAAAATTAATGTTATTGTTTAAATTATTGGCATGACCGACTAGTGTGCTAAACTTAATTTTGTATGGTATTTATTGTTATCTGCGTAAAATTTTAAAGATAATTGAAGTTAAAATTTCTTTTTTATTATTGTAATTATAATTTTCAGAAAAGTTTTCGGTAAAACACTCTAAAATTTATAGAGTATTTAATGTAACCAACTAATAAAGTGAAACAATAACTTTAGTTTGCGGAAGCGAATTATGCTAATAAATTGCCAGTTGTTTTATCACTTTCTACTTAGAATTATGTAATCATAATGTTAAGGCACCTGCTAATGGATTTTAATTAGATGAGGACATCATGCGTTTCTTTAGATTTTTTGCCAGTGTCACGTTCGTAAGATAATCTTGAAGGAAATTTCATATCGTATTAGATACTATTGAAGCGTCCCCTTATCATCATTGTGCATGTACGCGTTGTCGATAGGTCGTAAAAGAGGACTTTTTCTTTGGCAAATTCAGCAAGATTTATTTTTCGGTCAGCATAAATTGAAAATATGTTCATATCTACCATAAAATGAAAATAATAATGATTAAATAACAAGAAATCGATTTTTAATGATATATGGAATGGGCAATGATGCAGTAGTAGCAATAAAAAATAATGTCCAACTATAAAGTTTAAAAATTAAGTCTCAAGTAAAGATATTCACGACGAGTCGATTAATCTCTATTACTAAATCTTTTTGTTTCTTGCAAAAACTCCATGCCCCTTTCTATAGTCCCTGCGTGGCGGTATAAACGGATAAGTGCTCGCGGCTCACGGGTCACGCACTTGTCTCGCTGTGGTGTATGCAAACACGCGCGCCGCTAGATATACGCTTTTTGTCACGCCCGCGATTATTAATTACCACTCGAGCGTGCGCAGCAGCTCGACCTATACACAAGCACGCGTTCCCGATACCGCGCACAGGGCGGATGAAGCGATGTGTGTGTGTTGCCGCCGTGTAGCGGCCATTATTGCAATATACTGGATGAGCGAAATAATTACTCTCTCACACCTGTACACGCAGGCGCGTACACGCACATTATACACATACCGTTTTCTCTCGTGCTTGCGAGCGTACATGGAGTTCACGTACCGCCTTCCCAATCGAATGGGATTACACGTCAGATATCCCCTGCAGGCGGGCCACCAGTATTACCCTTTCGCGCCCAGGCCAGTGCATGCCCTCCTCTCCATGCCTGGGCTATAATCCGAGAGCTTTGATCCAAGCTCGAATTAAATTACTTAGCAACGCCTGCAGCTTCGAAATTCCTGTCAATTTTCTTTATTAATCGGCCCGGCCGCGTTGTTGGCCCTCGCTCGTGTTTTCGAATTAAATGAGGAATCGAATGGGGCTTTGCGTGTAGGCACAGACAGAGGCTCGTTGACAGAGGACGAGCTTTCGGAAAAATACGACCTTTCGCCGGGATTATTAATTCATGCGACATGGATTATTATCTCCTGTCCGTGAGCGCATATATGTAGTCATTAATAATGTCCGTTTATCAATACAAACGAAAATGAAGTGTATTTATTAGTTAATGTTGACTCTGTTTCATTACAGAGATGACGTCGTTTAAACAATATCGTATCCAGCAAAAATCATCGTTGCTGCAGTAGCATTTTAGCAATATTTAGTCGTCAGAAAACCTTTTTAATTTTCTTATAAATTAAATTTTTGTAAAATAATAATAATTTTTGCAAAAAAAATAAAGCAAACTAAAATAAATAGAAACACAAATAAAAGAAGTGAATGAAACATTTTAATTGTAAAGCCTAAATAACATTATCAAAGTTCGATATAAGTACTACTTATGGTGTATATTACTTTATAAAAAGCATTCACGACCTCATTAATGAGACTGTTACTTAAATGCATGAATATATCAATTTCATATAAAAATTCAAAAAGTGGGTACATCAATTTTCTTATATCTTTTTTTATAAATTAATAGGTAACATTTTTTTATCGATTTTTAGAAGTTTGGCATTTTTTTTTATTATAATTTAATAAATGTTCTTGTATTGCTTTATCATGAAGAATGCTTTAGAAACTTAAAAAATACTTTAGAGATAAAAAATATTTAAGAAAATATTTCGAGTTCTTTAGTACTCATTTCTGTTGATTGTTCGAGCAATTGTGGCTGCACGCAAGTGTATATATGTGCGTGTGTTCATATGCGGGTATACAAACGATATGTCGTAAACGCTTTCATCGATTTTAATCGAGCAGAACTTACTTTCTTTCGTTCCTTAAATATTTTGAAGTAAGTCACTTAATTTACTACTCATTTTCTTTTACTTTATGATTAAAGATTGATTTTCAAATTTTTGTTTTTTCTTTTCTATTATGATAGGATTAATATTTTAGGATTCTACCACAGTTCTCCTTCTCAATATCCATTCTCTCTCTTTAAGTATATTGTTGATAATAGGGCTGGTAAGAGAGGACCATGGCGGTATTGAAAAGGAGAACAGTACGTCCATACAAATGATCTTTTAATTGTCTATCTGTTTCCAGACTTGAAATAGTAAAAAAATGTAGCCGTACACTTAGATTTTATCCATTTTCAATAGAGTCCGTTTCTACGATGGAACTTTGTATTAAAATAAAAAAATGCAATCACTATGTATATAAATAGGAAGATGTAATGTTTATTTTTAAAATAGGACTTTAACAGTTTTCTAAAATTAATTTTCCTTTTCTTTTTATGATAAATTTCATAAAAATTAATTGTTTGTAGTCGCCAATACCCGCGAGGGGGACGCGACTTAAAGTAAATAAAGGAAAAACAAACATTGTTTTTTATATAATTTTTTAGTAATAACAGCTATTTTTCTTTTATACAGCGGAATCCTTTTGGCGATTAAAAAAAATTAGTAAAATAGTACATTTTAATCTTTATTGTTATTACGCATAACATAATAATGACTGTAGCTATCAGGAGTATTTTTTCTAAAATGTAGATTATTTCAAACTAAAAACATCATTTTTGAAAATTTAATAATCGATAAATTGATATATCATTATCAAAAAGTACTATGATATCTAATTCAATATTACAATTGAAATTAATCTGTCATGCAAAAAATTTTTTTCATAAAGTCTAATTTCAAAGACTTAAATGTTATTCATCGCCATTTATTTATCACAATTTCAAGCGGAATCTATAATATCATTTTTTAAGATCATGGCACTAGTCACATTTCACGATCGCATCTGAGCCTATCTTGCTTGATCTTAATGGCGAGGCACCCTTGTCATTTGTAAAATTTGACGATGATTGTCGTGCCAGGCGCTTGGCGTGACGTTTCATTTTAAGTGCCAAGTAACTTTTCATCACGATTATTTTAACGATTAAACGCGTCTGTAAGTAAAGTAAGGTAGAGTTGCCTTGGTAATAAAAGGTTCGTCATATTCTAAGTAAAGGATTCTGAGTCATAATGATTATACTATATAAAGTAGGAAAAAAATATTATCTTAACTGTTCTTTTAACTTATTCGATAAATTTTGTTTTCTTTTTAGAATATCCTTTTCTAACACATTAACATTTTTTATTTTTTTGAAAGTCATAACAGATACAACAAAATTTTTTTTATTATATGTTATTATATAGATACGTCTATCGAGGGTAAAGAACTTCTGTTCATTATATAGTAATCAGTAAAAAAAAATTGTTCAATTATGAACACTTCTAAGAAGCACAGAAATACCGCGATCAATAAACGCGTCTCACGCCGAGGAAGCATTTATTCGTGACAATATGAAATTGCACTTGCCGACTCTAGATATACGTTAACGACAATCTTCAAAGTTACACAAAACGCGATCTGCCTAAATCGGACACCTGACCAAATTCATCAATATTAAAATCAATTTGCTTCACAAAGCATTGCGGCATGCGACGTCTTCATTCGCTTTTGTCGCATAGATTGAGCGCGAAAGGAAATAGAGAGTAGAACGGAGAGTAGAGATATAGGAGAGACGGCGAGACAATTATTAACGTCCGGCAAGGTGTCAGCAGTAGAGACTCGTATATTAAATGGGAGAAGATTCCAGGGTGGAGCTATAGCGAAAGTCAATTATATTGACGTTGTGGATATACGAGTTGCCTGGAATGCTTTATTGTGAATTGACATTTTGCGTTGGCAAACCACAATGGCACGGTCACTTCGCCATCCGTGTTATTTCAATTAGGTAACGTAACCTTTGATGGAATTAATACCCGTGCTGTCCTCATCGCTTCATTAACAAATTGAAATGCATAACATCGAAACAATCATACATTTATAAGTCCATCAAAATGATTGTTTATTAATGAAAAGCCAAATGTATAATCAGCTTTTACCATAACACTTGAATTGAATTGTTATTTCAATATAATACATACTATCGAAGTGCACCTTTGAAAGAAATACGTAAATCCATACCATCGACATTAAATTAAATAAGGTGTTTTTTTCAAATAATGTAAGCCATTATGTAGTCAATGAGTTGTTCATGTTTTAAATCATTTTGTCCAAGTTTTATAACACATCAACGAAAACAGTAATTGAATATTTTCAAAGAATTTAGATTATACTTAAGACTTTTTCTATTCAATTTTTAAAAAATATTTTAACTAACCAGAAGTCTAGAAAGTATTGAAAAAATAGGTTTTCTTTTCTTAATGCAAATGCAATAATTTACTGTCAAAGAGTATTTCTATCAATTATTGGCTTTTTCGAAAGTGATACTAGTGCTTTTTCAATGTTTTTACAGCTTTAATTGTACATATTTTCAGTAATCTCATTTCATCTTAAGATAATATTTTAAGAAATCTTTACTTCGTGAAATCAACCTGTTCGTACACACCTTTTTTACAGTACTAGCAACATTCAAATGCGCTTCCCGCGTCTTTAAATGAGCCACTACTTCCGGCCATCATTTTTTTAAGAGTGGAAATATCGTATTTCAAAATATTGATACCAAAAAATTTGTATTGATGAAAAAATAATTTTGAACAATTCTTCTTAGCATTGCTAAAGATTTTCTCAGTTAATGTTTTCTATAAAAAACTTCAAGTTTTTAGTTTAAAAAATTATAAAGGTTGAAAATTTTTCAAAAAATTCTAACTCCTGAACAATTGCATATTTTGCTCTAAAATTTAAAATTTGTATTCTAGAGCTAGTTTAGAACTGGTAAACAAATTATAAACAATTTTAAAATTTTGATCTGTTACAGTTGAAATGAAATTACCCATATATAAAACATTCCTATATTCTCAGCTCCCGTAGTTTTTAAAAATATCAAGAATAGCTTATCGACGTTATTTATAAGGTCATGCGTATCTATAAAACGATAGTCATGAGTATGGAATGTCAGAATTCGAATTAGTATGAAAAATGAATTTTAATTATTAAAGTGGTCTGTAAATTTTCCTTCACCTTTTTCTAGCTTAAATACCCTACGATGAATCATAAATAATATGAATTCAGAAGTATCTGATGTTTTTTGAAAAAAAAAAGATACGCTGTTCACATTAATCTCATTTATAGTTATCTTGATGTATGATATCGAGCATTTAACAATTCTCTTTATATATTCATTGATATTGGGTAAATTTAATGTCGACAGTAATTTCAGATGACTCACTAAAGAATATACAAGTATTCGATGATTTACTAGCTATCGGCGGCCGTATTATTGTAACTATTTTAATACAAGTAATATTTCTTAGTATATCATTTCTAAAAAAAGAAGTAACAATGTTTTGAGATTATATTTTTGAAATTCACCTTTTTTAAATAGGCGCTGACGCTGACGCAGGTGTATGATGTTTTCGAGCAGCGATGCTACAAAGATAAAGGAGCTGCTGAGCAAAACTTTAAGTACGTTAGCTGCATATTCAACGTTCAGCAGCTCCAAAAAAATCTCTCAATGCAATCTCCGAGCAGCGACACTACCGTTTTACTTTCTCATCCTGACGCTATTCCGGATTAGGAGAAACGCTATAAAGGACCAATCAGTACAGTCCAACTGTATTAGCATGCACGTGCACGAGGCAAGGGGTGAGAAAAAGCAGATAAGGTTGAGCAGATTGTCTCAAGCCTTAGCGACATATACATTTAGTAGTTCAGAATGAAGTTTTGAAAGCGCATTTACTGTTTTACTTCTGCTTAGCTAACATACATGGGTTAAGTGGAAAAATAAATATACTTTGAACCGAATAAACTTTATACACTTACATAAAATTGTTTAGTGAATTTTGTATCTTTTATAATTTTTTTATTGAAAATAGATTTTTATTACGGGCTTTAGAAAGTTAATGTTTGATCTTTATTGAATTATAGATCTTGATATTTGTATTCAAAGTTATTAGGCTGCTTACAATTTAATGGTTCCTTCCCCTCACTCTCTAATCTTGTACGGCACCCCAAAAATCGTTATATCTCGGAAATCCACCATTCAGCACGAAAACCATTCGACTGGAAGGTTATCGAAGTCGTAACGTTTATTAATTTAAATCACGCGAACGAAGATTAATCTTCCTGGGGAACTTCTTTTCTTCTCCTCTTCATCTACCCTGTACGTGCACGCGCGATGTACATATAGCATTCCCTTCGGGGTGATATCGCAGTAGATCAGCTTCCCAATATAGGCGGGAGCGGTATTAATTACCGTCATCAATGAGCCGTTTGCCCGTCGAGGTCGGCCACGCGGCCGTTCTCGGGCCCCGAAACCTCTCGAATCCGCTATGGGGATTTTGCGGAGCGCCCCATTGGCCAACGCGTCGACCTAGAGTTTATCGACCTGCCCGCGAATTACCAATCTTACGTGCGTTGGTCGGCGTCATGTCTCGGTTCACCTGCGAGAAACCACATTGGCGCTAATTGGAAATCGATTCTCGAAGTGCGAGCGCGCGTAGGCAGTGCGAGCGCGAACTCGCTAATTACCGGTAAATGATTATACGCATGTCGATCGCGCAAGGAGAAATTTGTTTTGCCCGATTTTGATAATCCTTGCGATATCGCCAAGCTGCGACATCGATTTAGCCTTGTGGTCTGCTGGTCTGGAACATTAATTAATGGCTGATGAAGCTCTGATGAGGGTTTGGATATTTCTCCAGCAAAAGGTGTTGACGTATAGAGTTGCCAGATACTCTATCGTGTAATGCGATATCAAAGTTTCTTAATGAACTTTTATTTAAGTTATGACCTACTTACATTTGATTATTGTTATGATAAATACTTCTGAAACTTTCGATTAGCTAAATAAAAATAATGTTAGGTTGAAAGAATAAGCTGTACTGTAAATACTGATTTTCTTTTCTCATACTGACACGAAAATAATTGCTGGTTTTATGGAATAAGAAATGTTAGGAAACTTCATTAATTTTTTAAAAATTTGGATTAAAAGTACGTACCTAAAAAAATTAATTCTACAAATATAACATATAGTTAAATATGGATTTCCTTAAAAAATAATATCTTTTTTGTTGACTATCGTATTTGCAAGTATTTATAGTACGGAAAATAAGTTTTGTCTAATTGGAAAATATTAATTATTGAAAAATCATAAGCAAACAGAGATAGCCCAAGGGAATAGTGAAAAATCCAAACCACTGAATCACTTAAGAAAAGAACAAATTTCTATCTATTTTATTACGTCCATATCTCAAAGGGTCGATATCATGAAATTCGAAACACTGGCTTTCGTTTCTCGATACCAGAAATTAACTCTGAAAGCTCGGTCAAAATCTCCTGATAGTGCACACTCCCCTTGTCAGTATACCTAAGAGAGCAATAGAGATACGGGAAATCGCCAAAAGATTAAGTAGGTATCCGAAAACATTTACGGCACTCTGTAGTCGCAGTATCGTTAACTCGTAAGGGATACTGCATTCAACGACTGTGACTCGTAACTTTTCATTGATCATTTTCATGATTTTTAATGAACCATGGATAGCTGGGTAAAGTATACATTTCGGAGAGTAGAATCTCGATAATGTACCAGTTCTTTTAAAATAAATATGATGTTACCACTAAATAAAACAAATTTGTTATCTGTAATCATAGTCTTCTATGAAACATCAACACCAGCAATTTTAGCTATAGTGTAAATGTCATTACAATATTGTATCCAGATAATGTTTAAGGATAGATTCTTTCAGTTAGATGTTATAGATATGCATTTATTTCTATGCATTGTAAGAATAGTTTAAGAAATGTATTGAAATGTATTTTGTAAACAAATACACTGTGGTGTTGACTTTAAATCAGTTACTTTAAATCTCAAAATAAATAAAGTACATTATTAGTGTCGGAAATAAGTATAATTGGTTTCTGTTCGCAATTAAAAATAATTCAATGATCATTATCAAATTAATAACAGGAATACGGATAATCATATTTACATAAACGCTTAAATATTCATGCATGCTCTCGAACGGTTGATAATACATTGCGAAATGAAAAGATTTTAAACTAAATTATCCAAACATTGTAACGAACTTGCGGTATCCTATGTCCACGATAACCAAGAAAAACAATACCTCTTGCGGAACCGCTTTTCTTTCTTCTTTTCTTATGTATTGAACGGGTTGCAGCACACGATTTGTTCTGGCTCTCCTTTTGCCCTCGATCCTAAATAGCGCACACCTCGCGGAGTTCGCTCGGTGAAAGAAACAAGAAAGAGAGAACTCGATCAGCACCTTTGCGGGAGTGTACCATAATTCTTTGACCGCTGGAAACCGATGCCATGGCCAGTGCAAAAGACGACGACGCAGTTTTCACGCTCGCGCGCGCGCTCTCTCACTCCCATTTTCTTCACTTTTATATATATATATATATATTTTTCGCCCCTGGCCGAGAGCCTGGCGCGGATTGTTATCGGCGGAAAGCTCGCGAGATGTAGTTTTATTGAAAGCGGGCCAAACCCCTCTCTACCTCTCGTTATGATTGATTTGACGTACAGTGCAAAAGTTTCTATGAGCACGCAAGCACGTACGATTGTTCCATTTTTTTTTTTAGTAAGAGGGAAGAGGGAACTTTATGTCGTCTAACTTGTGGTCGACAAATTTAGATAAAACGTGCTAGTTCACAATGTTTACAGAACTTTAAAGATTTATAGTTTTTATAAACAAGGATTGTTGAAATCATAATTTGAAAAATTAAAGCGTTAAAATGAAATATTTTATAGTTCATTAAAACCAGGACTTCGTTGCTCTTATTCTGAAAACAATCAGAAAAGTATACTCTACTAACATAAACATTTGTTTGAATGTAATTCTTAAATATGTCGAAATACTGACTTGAAAATTTGTAAAAGATCATAAACAATATCATTATGAAGGGTATAAATATATGATTTTATATTTTTGAAAATTTTGTTTATTATTAGTAATTTATGTAGTTGGAAGCTTAAATCTATATAGCGGACTCGTTCTTTGATATTTTGTTTCGATTATAATTATTCAGTTATACATAAACCTTCTTAATATTTGAACATATCAAAAATAATTTTCTTTGAAATACTGATAATCAGCATACAAAAAACTAAATTTATCATCTTCCAAAGTATGGTCTTAGATAGATTGATTAAAATGCACAAATTTTTCTTGTAAGTGAAAAAACGGACTGCAGTCTAACAGTTAATTTTCGCAGAATAGCTTATCTAATTAAAAATACAACACACATTGTATTTTTAAATTCCTTATTAACACTCTAATCTAGTAAATTCACACAGCTGTTAATAGAATAAACCTGCCTAATCCGTGCTCGCTACTTACTCTCAATCGGTGAAATTAAAAGCTTTCTACGGACCCGGTTCTTATCCCTTGCTCATAAATAGCTTGCTTGCATGAAACGCTCTACAGATTAACATAAACACTGGTTTCACGCGTTGAAAAGACCGGATGCATTTCTTTCACCAAATTTAAAAGCCGGATTATCCCCTACAAGTACAACGTGTAAACGCTCGATGTCTTTACGGTTTGCGTGAAAGTATTTCTGTAGCGATACGCTTAACACTGCGTATATATATATACTACTATTACTTGTCACACGTTAATTTTGAACAATTAAGAACATGTTTTTGATGACCAAGAATTTAGAATTTAGTATTTTTTTAAAATATCTCAAACCTCTCTTTAAAAACATACTACTATTTGAATCACCTAATATAATAATTATGAATTTCTAAGCCATTCAAAGAAAATTATATAAAAATATTAGTTAAAATTTTTTTTTATTAAATTAAGAATTGAAATACATAAAAATTATTTGAAGGAATGTATATATGGGAAATTCTACAGTGCATCCACACTAAGAGGGTTAAAAAAACTAAAAAAAGAAATTGAGGCACACCTCTGTAGTGTTTTTTTTTCATTCTATATGCTACAATAGACGAGAAAAAATTCAAACCCTCAAAAACGGTCTTGTGACACTGTTTTGACTATATATATCACACTTATGACTAACTATAATACCTCCCATAATAATCAATACAATATTTTATAATTAAAAATAAGTTAAATTAACTCAGCACACTAGGCTACAATTATGGTCGATCAACATACATTATTAACTTAATGCGAACAGTTTGCGATCCCTAAGAAATGATAGAGAAAATAAATTTTGTAACCATCTCAAAAGATAGGTCGATTTTCTGCGCACAGCGTCATGTACCCGAGTCACCCAGAGAGAAAGCGGTGATAGAAGGAGGGGGGGAGAGCGATGAGGTTGGCACTCAATCACCGGTTCTTGCAAAGTGAAGACGTGCGTATATATGAATCCAATGCGAACCAGCGAGCCGCAGAACCCAAGAGTCGCGCATAAGAGAGAGAGAAAGAGAGAGAGAGAGACTGCAGAAGGAAATACTGCAATCCGCCATCAGCAAAAACCAGAGGATCATGTCACCGCTGTGAGCACCGGAGGATAATGAAGTCGCCGAAGAGATAAGATCAACGGGTGGTATTGGTCTTCTCTTCATGACAGTAAGCGAGCGAGCGGCCGTGGGAGTATACGACGACGCGTGAACGTCATCTGTGTCAGGGTGATAATCGGACCGAAAGTGCGTATGTGTATGAGAGAGAGAGAGTATGATTGTAGGTTGCGCGAGAACGAATAGAGCATAGCGTCGTCCGAGAGTACGAAGAGACCATTGCACAAGTCGTTCTCTGTGAGACTGCGAACTGTGGGTAGTGCTGATCCTCTCCCCTCGGAGAGGGCCACATCTATTGTTAGTGGTGCTCTCCTTCCTTCTGAAAGGACATTACGAATCAGCGAGAGTTTTATAGTTACTGTTTGCGAAAGAGAAAGAGAGAGAGAGAGAGAGAGAGAGAGGGAGCACAGTAGTTGAGAAGAAGTAGAGTTAATAAACTGAAAGAAATAGAACATTACGATATAAGTTGCTTCGCTTGGGCGATAAACTCATACATGAATCACCCTCGCGCGCGCGTATAGTACTTATACTATATTTTTTAACTTATTGTGCAAAATACTACTTCTCATGTCTGTTTTTTGTGTGCGAAATGCTCGATTCGAGTATTCTGATACTCAGTTAAAAAAGTCATTTACTGAGTTGAAAAAATTTTATAATTGCAAATACAGATATTTTCCATTAAAAAATAGACATTCAAAGTCCCTACTTTTCTTTTTAAATTTTTTATCTAGAAATTGTGATATGATTAATTTGCAGAAAGAAAAATTTAATTCCTTATACTTGAGCATGTTCGTTAAAAGAATAATAAACTTTTTTTCTATACAAATTAATTATTTGTACAATTTCGTAGTAAATTCAAGATATATTTCCGATTATAGAGTTGTCGGAGAGATGAATTCTCGGAATCCATAATATAGTAAGTGCACATTTCACGTCACCGCTCATCCCTAAGGTAGTAGACAGAGTGTATTCATACCTGTACTAGCTTTTGCTAATAAGACTACAGAAACGATTGGTTGACAACGTTTAGATAAATTTAAAATCAAAACATTTTATATTATTATTAATAAACTGGTGTCTGACTTAGTAAATGAAGTAATACTTATGACTACATCACTTCATTTATTTTGATTTCTCAGCAAATAACTAAATTGTGATTTCAACAAAATACAATCATATGCAACAAAAATTTGTCGAAGTATGTCGGAATAATTTACAACAAGACTTGATTCCAAAATTCCACACATTTTGTATCATTATTAAAATTACAAAATAATGATCAAGCTGACAAACAATTTTTAAAAAACCGACTATTATTCCTATTAAAATTTTAAATTGTTTATCGATTGTGAAATGATTGATAGTTTCCCTAATATTTACATAGTATGTAGAATATTTATAACGATTCCAATAGCCAATTATGAATTTGGGTCTTTTTCCGTAAAAAAATGATTAAAAATATGTATCGATCAACAATGCTGGATAAACGATTATCATTGACAAGATTAGTTACTGAAACAGTGTATTTTTAAATTCTTAATTACAACGATATAATTTCTGGAATACCATCGAGAAAAAAATAGCAATTACGGTCATTTAGATATCTTGTTTAATCCCGTACTTAACACTTCTGTTTATTCCTCGAGCGAAAAGTAATGAAAATTAACAAAATTTCATTTCAAAAATACACAAAAGAGAATCTTTTCAAGTCGCTATTCTATTTTATATCAATTATTTTTACACGTTCTACCGATATAGTGTTAGTAAAGTACGATATCCCCTTCATCGAATTTAACGTTAGTAGAATCAAATTATTACTCTTAGTAAAATCAAAAGTTGCGGCAACTATGTAAAATATTTTTGCAAGAGAATTTTCTCAACACATTATTCGGAGTTATAGTAATTTTTTATCAATAACTTTTCTTCACATACTGGAAGGAGATTGAAACTTAGACTCATAACAATATTATACGCAAGAAAACGAATTCAAACATAGAGGAAATAAAGTCAAAGTACTGATGCAAACAAAGATAAAACAGCAAATAATGATATAAAGAAGTGAACATTGCAACCAAGTTATATTTAACTATTTATTCAAATCGGACAAGATTAGTATTTTTCCTTTCGCCGTACGGAAAGTTTATTTTTATGTAATTTGTAAGGAAAAAAATGTACGTTATGAGTGCGTAATGCAGGTGATCGCGCACGAGCGTTGCAGAAAGCGCTTACATTCTACACTTGTAGCATAACGTATAATTAAAATAAATGTAGGGAAAAATAGAGATTTTCGAAGATTATCATGGAAGATACGAATGTCATATGTAATTTAAATTAAAGTAATAGAAAATTGAATTCTGCAAGTCTTTAAATAATTTTATTGAATCATAATAACATGACTCAATAATAAATAATTCATATTTTTATTGAATTTAATTAATTTCCAACATTCAATTATAACTTGTCTCAGATATTTAGAAGAAGATGTTATCCATATTTTTATTTTTTATGGTTTAAAGATTTCATGAAAAGAAGATAATTGTATAAACAAAAAATTTTGTTAGATATATGATAAATATAATATTTGAAGTAAATTGGTTTAGGGATCTTAAAACTTTGTCAATTTTATATTTTGTATGAAATAGGTGAAAATCATTAAATCGTTGAATAACTAAAAGTATCTAAAAAAACGTTTCGTTAGAATTATGACGACACATGTTTACTTATATTCCATGCAGTACACGGACTACAAGGAATAAATAATATTTCTGTCTTTGCTTCATTAACTTCCTTATATACGAAAGGGCAAGTACTATAGGTACATTGAAAGTGGTAATTCAAGCAGACTTTTCCGTTTAATTTATCTCGCGAATCGACCTACCACTAATTAATTATCTCTCTCTCATTAGTTTTCAAAATTTTACTGAACGCACTCCATCCAGTCTCTGAAAGGGTTCGGGGGCTTCCTTAGGGGAACGGAACGTCGACGAGAGCGTTGAAGAAATAAAGCAGTCGCTCGCTCGCTCGCTTGCTTGCAAAGCAAACGAGATTATCTCCAGTAATGCCCGTAACGTTACTTCGGCTCGTATTATAGCAGGAGCCACCCGCACACTCCTCCTCTCTCCTTCTATCTCCCTCCAGACGGTTAGCAAGAAATTAATTCCCATTTAATGCAGTCTCTGGTTAGCATTGCAAATCTTGGGCGAGCTCTTGGCCTTTTCTTCGCTTCTCCCACTCACTCTTTTCTCTCCTCTTGTTCCCGCCAGAAACTCGTTCGTTCGCCACCTCAGTTCTTCCAACTCTCGACGCGCTCTTGCTTTCTCTGCCCTCCACCTCTCTTTGGCCACTTCTGTGCTTTCCTTTTTTGTTCGTGGCATATTAAGGAAATCTCGTTGGACTTTAGCTCGGTACAGTTCTTCTCATGGTTCCGCACCGCGTCTACTCATTCTTGTTTCACTTTTTCTCATATCTGTCTCTCTCTCTCTTGCTCTGTCTCTCCTCTGTTTCGGTACATACCTTTTTTACAGCCTACCTATCCTCTCGAGGATTTCCCTTTAAAAGTGAACTGTCACCTCGTCTGTGAGAAAGGATATGATTCAACCTTTTCCTCGGGAGCACCGCTTTTGTCTCCATTTCTGAAAATTCTTGTCATATAGCACAAATTATTTAATCCAATAGAATTTCCCTTATTTTTTAATCCAGGTTATGTTCTTCTTAATCCATTTTTAAATGTTAAATAATATTTTTAGGATACCGATTGCATTGGCAAACCATTCCAAAAATAATCTGCCGTTTTTTACTACACAAACCTCGACACGAAATCCATCGGGCGCAATTGAAGCAATACTGAGAGCGTCAAAAAGTATAGAATGTAGAATATGCTGGTATACATGGTGAGAAAAAAATATATAGAAACCCCTAGAAATTTCATAGGATTAATAAGAAAAGAAAATTATTCAGGTCAAGCCTTAAGGTATGTAAGGTTCAAGGTCGAATCTAAGGTCATCATTGAATTCTTTGTTGAAAATTACCTTAAACCAGTCCTTGATTATATTTTTTTATCATTAATTCTTTAAAATTTTCAGAGGTTTCCATACTTTTTCCTAACTCTGTATAAAATCCAACGTACATATATTATAGTGCTCTAATTATAGCATTTCTGAATAATTTTTTCGTACAGAAATAGCATTTAAAAACCATTTGTTATTTGTGATTAGGACAGTGGTGTAATGATAGTAAATGAATCAAGAGGTTTTTGGGGCAGTATAATTCTCTTTCAAACTGAAATTCAGAAGTTTAAACAGAAATTTTACATTC
Source organism: Torymus tubicola (assembly GCA_035583055.1). Lineage (NCBI taxonomy): Eukaryota > Metazoa > Arthropoda > Insecta > Hymenoptera > Torymidae > Torymus > Torymus tubicola. The sequence goes on along the minus strand of JAWWEQ010014826.1, from coordinate 13,651 downwards.
AAATCTAAAATATGACAAATTAAAGAATGCAAGAAATAGAAGATATATTTCTTACTTCTCAACGAGAGACTTAAAAAACACCAATCATGATTGATTTTCAGTTTCTTAAAATTCCTGAGATTAATGCTCAAACTATTTCAAGTTTTCCAATCTAAAACAATAAGATATTCCATAACCTGTTTCCGTGCGAACATTTCAACATTGGAATTTCAATTCTTTAATTTATTCTGTTAATTTCAATAATCTTATTTAAGAGAGCAGTACCGGCAAAATATTGATGGTTCCAAAAAAGGTAAAAGTTGGCATAGCCTATAAATATTGGTGAAAAATTGATTTAGTTAAATCTTAGCGAACTTTTAGAGTGCCACACAAAAGTTATAAACATTTCAATTTCCATAAATTGCATATTATCTCTTTAACTCTTGATTGTATGATATTGACAGTTCAGGATCCGCTTAAACTGAGCAAATAATTTAGTTGAGAAACTATAAAGAATAATTTGAGTAATTGTAGAGAAAGGTTTAAAGCCTGTGAGTGTAGTAATCAATGAATGAAAATTATAAAAGGTCTACTTAACCTCAAAAAGGTAAGTCAAATCATCTTTCGTGTGAAATATTTTATAAATAATTGTAATAAATAAAGTTAGTTGCTTAAAATATATCATTATTTGGTATACCTTGACTCAGACAATTTTTATTATTAAGCGTATTGGACAAAAAAAAAACAACAAATAAATAATAACCTTGTTTTGACTAGCTACCTACCGGCCGTATTCTCTCGAACACTGTACTCATTACGCATTTACGGCCCTATTATAAAAGAATTTACCATACAGCTATTAGTAACAACTAAAAATAAATTCGTGTTACTTTGAAGAATGATTAGATTTTTTAAAGTAGTATTAACATTTTCAATTCACTTCAACATTTCTAATTTAGATGGTCAAACACACTTTTCATCAAATCACAAAAGACTTTAATCTTTGCTCACAGTCGATTTTCCAAATAACTTTCCACGTGAATATTTAATTTTGTCAGTCAAAGTGAACCGATTCAGAGCAAAAAAAAGACGTTAAACGTAAACTAGACCAGAGCGTGTGCAGCCAACAATCGCACGTGCAGCAACAGCAACGCTCACTCAAAGCAGAAATTCTCTCTCGCTGACCAGTCGCGAATCGCCTGCGTTGTTTTACACTCCGCTGGTGCATAAATAGATAGTCACGCATACGCGCGCGCGTGTGTCGTCAGCGGCCATGGTCCACGTGCATAAATATACATTCACACCATCTCGCGAATTTTCATTCGAAATTCAGTATCCGACATGCGCGCGCACCTGACGTTTATGCGAATCTGCATAATGTGTTGCGTTACAGTCAGTGACAAAACTATTCGAATGAGAGTGTGCGAATGGGTTTTGATGTTTGAGCAATTTATAATTCGTGAATTAATAATATCCAAATACATTCTATATTTTCATAGTATTGCAACGTACTTTCGAAACAAATTATGATATCGGCTTCAATTTGAAATGTATTGCCTAAACTTATACCTATTAAAAGTAGAGAGAATTCTTTAATATTAACGAGGGGAAATTAGAAAATTCCCACGACTGCTTTATTTTATTTCGTAATTGTATGAAATCGGTACCTTCATTAAGAAAAAAAATTAAAATTTAAAAAAAAAATTCGACTAGGTGACAAAATGGGGAAATTACTAAAATGATGAGTCAAAGTTTGTCCGCACACTAAATGAATGGAAGTAGTGTAAATTGAATTTGAGTAGACGTTGATTTTCAATAGATATTTTTATAACTTTCCTATTTCAAATTTCGTATATTTTACACTTTATTTAAATTTATTATGAGTTGCACAATCTCAAAAATTTAAATCTTTTCGGCCGTAAAAAGATATCATTTTTACATTGCTATTCAAAATACAACTCTTGAAATCCATTTTATTACTAGATACGTCATTATTAAGATAATTTAAGCTACTTTGGGATGTAAGATACCCATATAATCTTTCATCTTATGAAAATACTAATAGAATTGCTAAACCAATTCTAAATGTAGAATTTACATATCGTCGGTTTCTACAAAAACTACCAAAAAAGAGCCATTTTCATTTGCTATTTTACTATACTAAGACACCAGAATAAAATCAATTCGTTCAGGACTCGATTAGCATGAGGTATAATTCATATATTTTAAGTTTATCTGATCTTGGACAAATTTATTTGACTCTGGTACTCTAAAATAGCAAATTAAAATAGTCCTTTTTTGAGTTGTCCTAGTCTTTGTAGGAACCGACGATATATGGAAGACGTAAACATGTTGTTTTTTTTTTTAAAAAATTTTATAAAGTTAATTTTTGAAATAATGAAATTGGATTATTTTTTAAACTTTGCATCACCTTCAAAAGTTTTTATTTTTCCATTGTTATTGTTGTGTAATAAATAATAAGGTAATCAAAATATTTTGTATGTTCAAAAATGGAATGTTATAAAATATCACAAAATTAAAAGAAGTTTTTAAATTGAAAATTACCTAGTCACATAATGTTTCTCATATGAAAATCCATTTACAGATTAAAATTGTGAATTATACTAAAAAGTCAATATTTGAAAAATAGCATATTTCAGAATTGAATAACGTAGTTGGTTATTTCAACTTATTTTAAAATAAAGAGCAAATACAGATCTTACATATTGTGATGGTATTTTTTTAATTTATTTTTGCATATCTCTACAGCACACAATATTCAAAGTGTAAGAGTGCTTTGACCAAATTAAATTATGAATTTCTGTTTAAATTTATCGAAACTAGAAAAAGCTACTATTATGAAGCGAGCCCGCACTTTCAAGCGCTTTTCATCATACTAGAGCTATCCTCAGTATTGTCGAGCCGTCATCTTCATCCGTCGGCTGAAAACTCTCCCAACGAATCCAGACGTGATATTTACTCAGCACTAACCATTTCGCAATTTTCACCGCTACGACTGGATTCTCAAGTGCACGCGTACACACTCACGCAAATACAGCCGAGATGATTATCGGGATAATACGCCGAGTCTTGCTCCGCGCCGTATGAAGTGCAAGGATAAATTCGCTATTGTGCCTAGCGTTTGATCGATAAAGCCGGATAATTATCGCAATCGCTGGCCTCTGTATTAGTATTCTCGGTGAACAATCGATGGGCAATTGTACTTAAGCTCCACGCCTACAACGGGGGAGAAAGGGAGAGAAAGGGAGAGAGAGAGAGAGAGGAGGGAGAGAGAGAGAGAGGAGGGAGAGAGAGAGAGAGGAGGGAGAGAGAGAGAGAGAAAGAGTTTTTCTGTTTGTTGTTTTCCTAAATGATTCACGCACGTTTTATCCAGAAATCAGTACTTTAACGCTGACTGACGTCCATGCGTCCATAAATTAGTGCTTGACGTGTTCATTGGGCTTCGATTAGTAAAGATAACGAGTTGGACGCCTGATTGTCGAATTAAATTCAAACATTAATTACATTACACTGGTATACAATAATGATGAGAGACTGTCGTTAAATCTCATACAATAAATTCGTAAAATTGTTACACCACAATGTGCAGAATTGCTTTTAACGTCGATTATTTGATTTCTGTACTGTGATTTTGAAATTAAAAGCTGAATGGCTTTTTGTATGATGAAATGTAATCAATACACTAATTTTATAAACACTTTTTTTATGCATTCATTGTATTTTAGTCATTGCTGTCCATTTATTATACGTTCGCAAAATAATAGTTTTGTCCTTTAAATGAAATAATTGGTAAGGGAAGTTGATTAAAAAAACATTCGAAAATCGTTTTCATTTTAGATGAAAATTTATTGGACCTCTATTTACGAGATACGTAACAGTTTATCGAACCTTATTACATTGATCCACTAAAATGGTATTTTTCCAAAACAAGATTACCGTATTTTGATCTTCCTAACACGATTTAAAAATCAAAGCTAAAGAAATCAATCCCGATTTATGATCACTCTATTATGTTTTTTACGAGATTCAAAATCATTAATTCTGAAATAGAAATAAAAATTTCGATTTAGAGAGATGAATGTGGGTTTTGAAAATTCACGTATCTAGATTCCGGAGAAAAAATATTTTAGATACATGGCGCATAGTTGTTTTTGAGGAATATAAATAATGCTACATTGTTTTGTTTAAAATAATTATTAAAAAAAAGTGTTTTCTTCATTTTCTGAGATATATCTAAAATTATATACCTTCAATTTCTCTAAATTTAGATGTATTAAAAAATTCTGACTTTTTAAAGAAATCAACATGTTTTAATTTATAAATAAATAATAATTCTCTTTCTAATTTTATACGCTAATTTCTGAAACAATGTGAAAGACGTTTCTGATTATTTTCTTCAAAAATTTCAGTATGGAGAAAAATTTATGATAAAAACATTTTTAATTTTAATTTAATTTTGATCAAAAACACGCCAGAAAAGTGAGCCAACAAAAATAATTTTGAACAGTTTTAAGACCGCAGCAAAAGTAAACCCGTACTAAGACCTAAGGAGAAGCTAGTGGCCATTGCAGTGGGGCCATACTACGATGATAATCCTCCCCGTCATACATGACGTGCAGCTATGCACCTCTGTAAGTCGGGATGTCTGTAAAAGATTAATTTAGGAAGATGCTTGCTTCAAGTATAGGTTTTCATTGTTTCAATAAGTTTTTAACGATTTTATGGTTGCCAATAAGGATATTAAGGATATTGGTTAATTTGTTACTTAACGGGTTATCTACAATGTCCGACGATTTCTCTTGAAATTAAAATCAACAAAATATAGCATATGAAAATTGCAAAAACATCACACTAAATACCGTTAAAAAATGAAAAAATCATTGATTTAAACGGCAATTTCAAATTCAAAATATTTTACATACACTTTTTTTTCTTATAATTTTCGGTACAATTTATGCTTTGCATGATAATAAATCGAGGTGGGAATCACCGTTTTGTGTCAACTGAAATCCTGTGCAATTATTGCCAACAATTGTTCATTTTTTATGTTATTAGTTATTTGAAATCGATTGTATAGGCTTATCAAGTATTAATTGTACAACAAAATGTTCTCTAGAGAAAAATGTTGTCAAATCATGATTTACAACTTTTGCATTTAACATTTCTATGTAAAATTGAACCATGTCATGTATTACAATTTAACAGTCGCAAATGAATGAATAAAGAGGAAATAGCTCGATAAAAAAAAACGGTATCACGTGACTCGGGGAGGAATTGAACTCCCGACCTCCTGTTTACGAAAAGGGCTCTCTCTCTGTCTTTCTAGAATCGAAGCTAAAAATAGTTCACTTTCGATGTTTTTAGTCGTTTGAAATCGATTTTGTGAACTTAGCTTATTAGAAATTTATTGTACAAAAAAATATTTGAGAGCACCAAAAATGAGCCAACTTAAAATGGGCTCATTTTTAGTGTAAAACTTTTGACAATAAATTATTAAGTTTAGAGGTGTTACAATTTTCATTTTAGTGAAAATATGAGGCTTTTTCGTGAAGTGATTGTGCCTAAAACTGTTATATCTAAGATAAATATTAAGTTTATGTAAAAAGCAATCTAAACCCCAACATTGTGTATTTCAAGTAGGCTGTCTTCTCTCGCAGTTTTTTATCACAATTGTTTAAGTTTTTGAGATACATATACCGACCATTATGGTTTATTGTTGGTTTTGAAGAAGAGTGCGTTTGAAACACGTGCATTATGATACTCATTTATTCATATATTTCGACGAAGCAGCTGCTAAATATGTGTTTTGCACGCTTGCGGTGATACGGTATTATATATGGCCAAGTCTCTGTCAAATCGAAAGGTCAAAAAATAGATTTTCTTGAAACTCTTAGAAAATGTTCTACTACCCATTCTAGATATTTCTCAATTTTTTACATTTTTTTGGCCCATAGTTTTGGAGATATAAAAGGTCAAAAACTGAATTTTGATGATTTTTTGACCGATTTTCATTAATCTATAACTCCTCAGGGAAGCATTTTTCGCAATAAACACAAGAATAGTTTTTTTGTAGAATCCTCTCAGCTTTTCGATAAAAATACTTTTAACGCCGTACGTTTATGCTTTCCCTTACATATATGCAAATCAAACATATAAATTAAAAAAATTAAAAGTCCGATCAGGACTTTCTCCACTAAAAAATTCATGGACATACCTTTTGATTGTCCAAAAGTGACCGAATGAATCCTGTAATGATTAACGATCGTTTTTAGATTTAAAAAAATTCATTCGTGTCATAATTTGTTTAAAAAAATCGTAGACAGATCTGAAAAAAAAATATAGTTAAATTCTACGAAAAATTACAAGAAAAAAAGTTTATGTAAGATATTTCGAAAGTCAATAATCAATTGATTCACGAGTCGTCTAATCTACTTTTGGAAAAGATAAAATATTAAAAATCTGTATCTGGAAACAAGTATAATAGATTGAATAAAAACTTTAACGTTGAAGCTGCTCTGATCCGTAATTATCCAACGTACTCTAAAATAATTGAAATACAGCGCAATTGACATTAGTCCCACTTGCAAAACTTTCTGTATCCTTCCAAGCCATTGATCTAGCCTCTTCGCTGCTAATTCAGCCGCTCACGATGCTGAGGAATTGTAAGTCATTAACCTTTAGAGAGCAGGACCACCCAGCATTGAGTGGTTGATATTTCGATCATTCCCGTCCTCTAAAGATTAATAAAGCATTTAAGCATACTGCGACTAGACGTCTATATTGCAATTGTTTGACTCACAGACATCTACATCAATCTTAATAACGCACTACATTGAAGTCATCGCCATAGCGGCTATTTCGCATAAAATATTTACCTTCGACCCAACTATTTCAATTACCCTTCTACCGGCAAAGTGGACTCTCGCTTCTCTCCATCTCTCTTTCTCTCTCTCTCTGGGGTGCTCCAAACGGTATTTTCAATAGTGGTGCACACGGCGGTGGCAGCAACGGAGTCGAGGGAAGAAGGAGGATACCGCATCGATTCATTCGGAAAAGTTCTACCATCCAGCAGAAGAGTGCAAAGTTCGCCCGAAAGCCAGTACAGTGGCACGGCAGCAGTCGTCTTGCGAAGGCAGAGAGTACGAGGGAGAAAATAGAGAGCAAGAGGAAACTAAGTGGAAAAAGACGACCGGGGGAATAAGTAGAGCAACGCCGGCTATGGTAAGACATGACACACTTATACAGAGAGTAAGAGAAAGAGAAAGACAGAGCGTGAGAGAAAAGGAGAGATAGACAGAGAGAGGGAGCGAGTGAGAAAGAGAGAATGACAAAAAAGACGGGGTGAAGTGATAAACTTCGCCCGTAGGAGTGACAATTTTCTCGCCCTTATCCGTAACCTAGCTGAGGGTTCCATTCAGTGGTAATTTTTATTTATGCGGCTTCATTATCATCACTTACCAATTTACGTGCCAGTACCGTTGTCGCATTCGTCTTTTCTCGAGATGATGGTGCTTTGCACCCCAACCCTGTCCCCAATATACTTGTAGGTTTTCTGCGCAACCCTCATCCCATTGGTGAAGAAAGAATAACCATTGCTTTTTATGAATTCTTGATGATGGAAATTTTTATTCTAAAAAAATGAAAGTGAATGTTTCAAATTATTTTTTATAATATACTTGTATTTTAATGTTGAGTTTTCAGTCAGAAACAAACAGCTAAACATAATCAATACATTGGTTGAAAAATCGAATTTTTAGGTAAAACTAATTTTTAGATATACATTTTTAATACTATCTTACAGTTTCACAATGATCGAATAATCCACATCATTCAACCAATTAGTACGAGCGCGTAAATAATTGATTTATCGCAAAGGAGGGTTTTGTTAGAAAAAAATGAATAAAGATTATATAAATTCAATTTTTTTATTTAGTTTTAAGTTATTTAATAAATAACTAGCTGTTTTATTTTGCTTCCTTGCTTATGTAATTTGATTGTATTTATCATTATTATAATAAAAACGATAATTGTTGTAAATAAAATAAAATTCAACTAACTACACTCTATTCAACTAAATATTTAAGTAACTGTTAACAACTTTAGCACAATGCTTTCTCAGAACGCATTAGTCTAAATTAATCAATGCTATGGCTGGCTTGGGAAATCCTTATAAATACAAAACGCACTACACCAATTCGATTTTTGATACATCTTGGACATAGCGCTGGAATGGTAATGTCAAGGAGGTTTCGGTCAATATTTGGACAGCCTAGAAGTCGAGAGACCGTCAGCTCAGCAAAAAAACAACTACCTCTCGATGCACTCCGTGGTAAAATGCGAGACTACAAGTTATGGATCCGTGAGTTCGCGTCCCGTTAGTTGCATATTTATTTTACGCCTTGTTCTCTATTTTTGTTCGATCACTTTGCATCACACAGAGTTCTAACTGCAAGCTCGCCACTCAAGATTCATTTTCTGACACTTAATGCAACAACAGGCAGTTGGGCGCTCATGGGACATGACCCGCTCCTTATTGCCTCGGATACAAACGAGCTTGACCGCAGCCCTTTGCGTACACTGCACTTATACGCTGAGAAATTCGTATTAACGTCGAACGATGTCATCGAAAACGGGTGCAGGTGTTCCCGGAAGTTTAACGCAATTATGTAGTTTCCAAGCAATGTTCTCATCTATGCGATTCCGTTGTACACAGTTTGTAGTTAATTCGATACGTGACAATAATATACATATATCAGCAATTCTATAGAATTGACAAACAGTTGAGTATTAAAAACAAACACAAATTTTTTGCAGAGTACACTCATTAAATCACACTTGCTGATTTTCTAAACCGTTTTGAAATTGAGTAAAAATGTTAAACTATTGTTCAGCTTTTTTGGGCAACCTTAAAGTTTAAAAAAAAAAATAACACCACTTTACCCAAAAATCGTTCGATGAAAAATCACAAATACGTTTAAAAAAAATACAATTATTAATGTAAGCATTCATTCGCTTTTAACCGGTTGACGCCGACTGACTTAATATATTTTTTTGTAAAGCGGAAAAAGTAAGGAGAGTATATTAGTTTATTAGTAAAATTTATAACTAAAAGAGAAGTTATTATAATTAATTGTGAAAATTAAATAATGCATAGGCTAGAACTCTTAGTGGGCGGAATTTTAACAAAATTTCCGTCAAATAAAGCTACCCAGCTAGGAATAATTTCGATTATTCTGAGGTTGTCAAGACTCCGATTGTAGAAGTACGTTTCTAGCTATGTGGGTCAATGTGGACGAATAATCTGAGGGTTATTCGGGTCCTTTTTGGCTATCACAGGTCGGTGCCATGCGTATAAGAATTTTTCAAATCAATTTTTTAAATGAATATTTAGTCAACCGTGGCAAATATGTTGAAGAACGTAGTTCTTTGTTTCTCCTCGCTCTTTAGGCACGACCGCTTCTCGGGAGAGCCATATAGTTTCGTCAGGACGAAAATTGTAACACTTCAAATTCCAACAATATACAACATAAAAATCATTTCGCACCCAAAATGAGTTCATTTTAAACATTTTTCAAGATGTATGTATGTCTGTACGTATGTATGTAATCAAGTAAACCGATTATCTCACTGAAAAATTGACGGATCTCGCTGATTTTTTAATCACATATTCGTCTAATTACAAGTAACATATGATCCTATATTGAGTGAGATCGGTGAGAAATTAAAAAAACGCCAGAGCTTTTAAAAATGTGAAAAAAACGATTTTACAACATAATGAGTTGGGTATAAAATGAAATTAAAATTCTAAAATCACAAACGCATCTGCTAAAACTAATAAAAATACATCTTTTTTACGTTGAACATTTTTTTTCTACGAACAATATTTGGCAATGAAATAGCGAAAAAACCGCTTAAAAAATAAAAAATAGTCGTTTTTTCGCTATTAATTTACAGGATTTGACTTTACACAAAAACGTTAAATGTAAAAGTTGCAGATAATATTAAAATAAAATTTGTTCCTGCTGAACATTTTTTTCTACTGTCAATTCCTGGCGAGTTAAAAAAAAAGATTTTTAACGCCTAAATATTCATAAAATGGACAATAATTTATTTTCGGCTATAATTTAACAGAATTTAATTTTACGCCAAAATGTTAAAGACAAAAGTTGTAGATAATATTAAAACAAAACTTTTTTCTATTTAATATTTTTATATAAAATCAATTTCTAACGAATTAGACCTATAAGAACGATATTAAAAGCCTAAATATACGTTTGACACAGAAATATAAGATACAACTTATATAACTAGGTCTGTATAATTTTATTATTATTATTATTTATTAAGTTTTTATAAGTATTTGAATTGTTGCAATTTTCACACCGATGAAAATACAAGGTTCTCCTGAGCAGTACGGTCGTGCCTATAATGTAAAAACGCAGTTTTTACATAGACAGCGGGGGTTGGTCCGCGACCCTCCTAGTTCAGCTGTATAATAAATGTAAAGTATAGCTTTATTGAAATAGGAAAATATAAGTCGATGCACTGTATTAGGAAAGATCATTAAATTTTTGTGTACGTGCGGGCACGCACGCCTAAGGGTTTGTAGTTTATGGTCTTGAGTTCGAGCGACGGCCGAAAAAATAACCGATTGTTTCGGCCTGTGTGAGCCATGAATATTGAGAAAAGATTTTTAAGAAAAACTCATGTATTTTTCACGAGTGGTGACGAGGCTGAGCGAGTGCAGTCGAGTCGCTAGCTAGCGAGCGGTCTGTATTTGCTCTCCCACAACATATAAAAACAAAAATATATATGATTCATTGTTTTATATCTCTTCTTTTAAATCACTCCTACCTTCGTCCATCAACTAACACCGGTTGTATTGAAGATAAGTTGATTTCTTTGAAAATTATAGAAGTGTAAAGGTAAGTGTAAAATTTATCGAAAAATGGTAATAACCGGCTCATTTGCATTTCATATTTTAACTCACATGTTTTCAAAGTAAAATTTAGGTTTCGAAGAAGGATTTTAATTTTCGAAACGATTTCATGAGATAATATATTCTCAATGAATATAAATCTTTTATTTGTATACCAGTTATACAACATTTAATATGACTGTTTGATATCGCCTGTGTCGGACAACACTCTCATTGCGAATGATTTCACTTTTTCGCAAATTATGCTTGAATTTTCGCAGCGTACGCATCGAGATACATTTCCAAGCCATCCTCGTATCATTTATCCCCGTTGCCGTGAAAATTAAAAACGCAAACGAGCGCGCATCTGGCAACGCGCTGCACGAGGCCAACTGGATTAATTGGCGAACCGTAGGTGTCAGCGCAATCTATCGGATGCGGTAAAATCACGCAACTTTAAATGATTTATCCTCGCAGCCCAAACAGGAGAGCAAGTCAATGATGCGAAAAGATTATGGACACCGACGAGGAGGAATACGTACCTACGAATCTCTCTCAGCACTATACGTACACGGGAGAGAGCGCATTCGGGGTAGCGCGCGTTATCTACGCGTCGGCGGACCGCGCCTGTACGCGCTGCACAATTTTCTCCTGCCTAATGGCCCATAACCTTTGATTGAACTGTGTTTACGCTGCGCTTCTACCCAGTGCGCAGGTCGAGCCCTTCTCCTAATGAGTGACTCGCTACTCGCACGATGCGCTTACTGCTTTTTGTCGACTAGGTTTTTTTTGTGCCGCAAACACAGGTGAATAGTGAAACTTAATTTCAATTTAGGAGTAATAGTCTAAACATGAAATGATTTCCTGATTTCAAAGCTAGAGTGTAAAAATTGTTTTTTAATAAATCCTGATCAGTGCATTCTCTAAATACGAATAAGTGAAGATTCACTTATTTTATTAGTAAACGTCGTGACGTTGTAGGTGATTTACGAAGAATCAATTAGTGAAGATCGCGTTAACTTTAACGAAGCATCGTCAACTAGGATGACGCGGCACTCAACGATTCTCTTTCTCACTATCGGCTTCGTGGAGGCTTCGTGGAAGTTTAATTGCGTCGTATTCTTACTGTTATAAGCATTACTTATATTTTATAATACACTTAATTGTAACAAGTTTCCTAAAGATTATCAATATCATAATTATGCCACGTATCCACATCGGACTTCATACTGCTATTCTGCGGTCAAGTCAAGAAACCGAGAAAGCAATATAAGGCTTACTGTGGATTAAATAGTTTTGAAAAATTTTGAATGCATGTCGAGTTTTCAAGGAGCTGCGGAACCCCATAAATTAAGGCGACTCATTTATAGCAAGCGGATTATTTATAAGCTTTGTTTTATCCTGTAATGGGAACTAAGTGATCGACCGTTAATCCAGAAATTAAGGTCAGCTATTAAAGAGCTCCTCTAAGGATTTACTGAGATGTAGTAATCTCGAGCACCAAATTGCATAAAAGATAATTTTTTAAGTTTAGCAACTATAAATAAAGGTTGGAATCAAATTTTTTTTTTAAATCTTAATATTTGTCGATAAAAAGATCTTTATATTACATTCATTGTAGCATTTCTAAATCATTCGAAAAGTCTATTAATCGTCTCTTACGAATAATACATTCTGAAACTGTTATTTTAAAAAATCAGTCCTAATCACACTTTTCAACTAAAGTACGTAAAACATCAATGCAATCGAATGGTTAAAAGTAAATACAAAAAAACCGTGTGTCTCGGGACGCCCGGCAGAAGTGATAACTTCAATTAATATACGTTGAAACTATTTTAAAAAAAGGTTAGAAATATAATTGGGCCTTATTCGTATCAAATTGTATCATATATTCTTGCGACAAATTGAACGAAGTATAAAAAACAAAATCAGTATAACAAGAATAACTAACAATCTTCAATAGTTACATTTGATTCAATTGCATTTCATTGCTGATTTCAACAAAAGTAACAATAGGTTTGCGCTAAGAATAGTAGTTTTATTTAAAAATCTTGCAAAAACTGCATCAAGTTTGTACCATGAGATATAGTACTTTCTCGCGGATTATTAATTAATGTTAATTGAAATTTCGATTTAAGAAATGTTATTAAATTTGCGCTTTTTAGACGCAGTCGAAAATCAACTACAGCTGAAATCTAACGGGCTGGCGAATGAGAAAACTAAATTCGCGTAATTGATGCGGTGCATGTACGTTATTCTAATACCTTTAACAAGGTAAAATAGCCATTACTGGGACACTTACGACAACGAAAGTCGTATAAGCATGATTAAAAAATAGTAAACTATCATTTTTATACAAAATATAGTGTACATTGCTTTGTCGATTTTAAAAACAGAATCACGCATTAATATTGGAAACATACATATAATATAAATATATTTTCACAGATAGTCAATTTGATCTTTAAGGAGCTAAGATGTTTTAGCTACATTCCAAAAATGAGACAAAGTGAAGCCAGTACTGGGACAAGGAAAATCTTTTTTTGCGACATTTTCAGTATCCTATAACTAATTGACTAAGAATATTAAGTCAATAAACGCTGATATAATACTCCATTAGAATATTTATAACAAAATACATAGTAAAAATCAAGTATAAATATGTGTCCCAGTTTAGGAATTTGTATAAAAATATCTGTCCGAAAGCGGGACACTTAATTATTGAATTAATTA